>BQNB010202262.1:0-10851 GCA_026074375.1 Tanacetum coccineum
ACAGGTTGAAGATGGTTCACATAATGAGAGTGATGAAAAAGATATGTCTAAAGATGATAGCAGTCCTAAGGAAGTTAATGCTGCTAGACAACATGCTAATACTGCCAGTCCTAAAGTTAATACTGGTCATTTTAAACTTAATACTGTTGATCCATTAGTAAATACTACTAGTTCAAATGATCAAGATAGCCCTAAATATATGCTCAAATTGGGAGCTAGTCATACACTTGAAGCCACTAATGTTGAGTTCTTCAGTGATGAAGATGAACCAGAAGTTGATTTTGGGAACATCGCTAATTCCTATACAGTTCCAACCACTCCCAATACAAGAATCCATAAAGATCACCTAATTAAAAATGTAATTGGTGATGTGAAGTCCTCTACTAAGACAAGAAGAATGATAAAATCTACTTCTGAATAAGGGTTTCTTAGTGCTATAAATGAACAGAAAACACATGATACCCTGAATACTTGTTTATATGCTTGTTTCTTATCACAGATTGAACCCACAAGCATTGCTAAAGCTCTATCTGATTCATCTTGGGTGGAAGTGGTATGTGCTTAATTAGACATACTTTTTACCTAATAAAACGACCCCAAATGACCAAAAACGGACATAAAATGCCAAATATATGCTTGTTTTGTGTTATTGACTATACAGGTATCGAATATTAACATAAGGACAAAAACAAAGCCAAAACCGAGCATGGGAATGGAAAGGTCAGCAAAAGTAAAAGTCAACAAAAGTCAAAGTCAACACTGAGAAGTCAAAGTCAAAGACAAAGCCAAATCCGAAGATGTATTTATCTTAAATGGGCCACCCCGTACCCAAGTTAATAGGCCAAGTCAGCCCATTAAGCCTTTTATATAATTAAAAAGCCCAAAATCCCATCTATAACACAACTGGTCCAACTTAAGCCCAAACCAAATGTCCATTAACCTTTGCACCATTAGTCCTTAAAAGTTTGCATCGTTAGTCCTTGAGGACTAACACTACTAGTCGTTGAGGACTAACCTTGCTAATCCTTAACACTAACTCTGTTAACCCTTTTAACCCTTTACCCCTTTTTCCTTTTACATAATTAGTCCATAGGGACTAACAAAGCTGGCCTATACACCTTAACACCCTTTGCACCCATCATCCTTTTTCCCTAACCCCGTTACCCAAATTAAACTAACGATACCATACAACCATTTCCCGCCAAATCCTACCTATTACTATTTATCATCCCTATCTCATACCTCAACCTTTGTACCCCAGAACAAACTCATCACTTTCCCACCTTGCCCCACACCATAAACTACCAATTCCACCTTGACAATCCTCTCATTTCTTATTGGTTGATGAACAAGGACAAAAATTAAGGGCTAAGATGATAAGACTAGGTGAACAAGATTTTTAGATGGCTATGATGATTATTTGAAGCTTCTCACACAACAAACACAAGAAGCACACCTCAAAGGGCCATGAACTTCTCAAACGGCTATAAAAGTGTGTATGTTTTCACACAGCAAAGTATCTAGTGTAGTCATAATTTAGGAGTAGTGTAAAACTTGTTTTTAAATTATTTTACTTATTTGTCCTTTACTTTTATTGTATGTTCAAGTTTAAGCATTGTAATCTTTTTTTTAACTTAATGAAATTTTAGTTTTAAGGTTTATACAAATCTGTCTTTTTAAGCTTTATGCAATCAAACTTATTGGTGTTTACAAGTTTTGTTTATAAGATTTTATAAGCTTATACATCCTCTTAGACTCATTCAAGTTTTTTTTAAAGGTTTTAGTAAGGGTACTGTTACATTAACCAAGATTGGGGTTATTAGCTTTTTGGATGATAAGCTTACAATGGAAGAGCTTATGGGTATTTACAGCTAAATGTATAAGTTGAGCTTGTAGATTAGCTCATTTGAGCATGTAAATCTGTTGGATCATTTACTGAATAGATCTTAACCTTTTTCTTGTAAAAGGTTTGTTCCTTTAGATAATTCAAAAACAATAATAATGAAACACTGATTTGAACACTATTGATTATGTGGAAACTAATCAATAATGCTAAGAAGAACAATATTAAGAATCGCAAAAGAACTTTATATTATCACTTGAATTTGCCTAGGTTATAGATTACAACGACTATGATTGCTAATAGATCTTTATTGATCTGTGTAGAACTATATCTGCTAACTATGCCTAGGGTTCCTTTTATAGACTAAGGAAACCCTAATAGGATTTACAAAACACGTATAAAGATCATGCATATCTTTTCCTAAGATATCTCATGCATATCTTATAAATGGTACTAACTATTTTATACTAACGGTACTAACTATCTGATCAGTACTAACATTTTGTACTGTCAGTACAAATTACAACTAGAGGTACTAACTAATATAACTAACGGTACTAAGTCAAGAATGCATAATTCCCAACAATCCTCCTCTAAACATGATTGTTGAACTTGTTTAACTTCATGTTTCTTTAGTGTGAACATCTTGTATATAACACCTCATGTTTTAGGTCATTGTATGACATTATGTAAATCATAATTTATTTTTTGGGTTTTACACGTTTACTCTTAAACCGTAAACATTAAGTTAAATCGCGTAAACTAAAAATGATCATTCAATGTAAATGGGCATTAAACGATTAAATGTTTACATCAAGCAAGTGTTATATGATTATTATGAGGATAATTAATAACTTTGTTCATCTTATTTTTATTAGCTACGTAAAATGCTTACGTTTCGCGATAAAATACGTTTCGGCATTCCCAGAAGCACCAAAACCTAACTACGCTTAAATGAATACCCACGATTATACCCAATACTAAAAATAATCAATATAACATCTCATATATGCCTATGTGGCCGAAATTTTCAAGATAGGACCAAGAGATATCAACTTGCTCAAAATATCTAACTTAAGAAAGATCATAGGGAACCAACTCTTACACCATGAACCACTTGGCTAATTAACCTTGTGCAAGGGTTAGAAAGTGACCATGGTTAGGTTAATTAGATATTTTCACTATAAATAGCATGCATGCACTCTTTCTTTCATAAACACTTAACAAAAATCACAAAAACTCTTCTTTGTCTCCTCTCCTAACCCACGGCTCAAAACCCCTATAATACACAATCCATACTTTGATTTTCTTTCACCATATTAGTGTTTACATATCATACTTAAGGTATTCTAAGAAGAATTGAAGGGTTGGTTAAGCTTTGAAAGGGTTTTAAGAAGATATTGCAAGATTAGGGTTTTTGGTAAAAATTAGGGTTTCATCCTAATTTTTCAAGCCAAGAGGTTTAATCACAAGGGTGTGATTGTTATTATCATCTCTACTCATCCACACAAGGTTATATATAAAGCTTAATCATTTCATAACTAAGATTTTATGTGTTCATATGTTATATTTAGCTAAATCACCATCTAGGGTACTCTTGAATATGTAAAATGAATTTTTACTTATTGTCAATGTTTTGTGAACTTATTTACATGCCATATGGATGCTAATATGATGTTAAAAGGGATGTATAAGTGTTTTAACATGATGCTTAAGAGTAAACATGTTTAAGTGCAAATTAGGGTTTCTAAAAGTCAACTTATGAGTTACAAGTAAAAATGGTAAAATAACATGTTAATCTTGTTATCTTGGACTCACATGAACAAAACATAACCTAATGGACCTAATATATGTAAGACATAAGATATTAAGGGTTCTAATGGGTTTGTAACAAAGTGGTAAAGCTAAAAAGTCCTAAAAACAAGTTTTAAACACATTTTGGAAAATAATATCTTAGGGGCTGTTTGTAATTCGAAATTTACATATATGTTTTATGATTTTATAAAATACTACATGTCACAAGGATCGAGGGGTCATAAAGAACTCGAAAAACCGATTAATAACGAAGAAGATACGCCATTTACAAGTTTACGATAGTTAATACTTTTATAAAACAATTTTTATAAAAAGTACTATTCACCACAGAAACTTATACTTTATAAACATCAATAATATGATAAAACTTTCAATTACGAGAACGTGTTCGAAAGAATCGCTAAAAACGGAGCTATAACGAATAAGATACGACAAAAACGGGTTTTACGTTAATTAAAAGTATAAAAATGATTTTATAGCTGTTATGAACAGTAAAACACTATTCATCACAGAATCTCAAAAACCTAAAAATGTGATTTTATGATCACTCATCTTAATACAAAAGCGTGGGCGTAAGAAACGCGAGAAACGGGCTTAAAACGACAAAGTTATGTCATTTTTACTAAAGGCGTAATTATAAACGTTTTTACTTTATAATTACGATTTCACTTAAACAAATAGATGGTGATATAGCTATATAGATTATATATGTTATTAGTTATCGAAGTGCTATAATACTAGGGAGTTTCATAATGAGGCCTCTTCGGATGGCGTATCGACGAGTTGTTGGATTTACGATTTAAAGTGTCCTAACTCCTCGTACGTCATGTCATGACCTCTTTTAAAGTGTCCTAACTCCTGCTCCGTCAGTGTCATGGACCATCTTAAATTATGAAAGCCCGAACGATAAGTCAGATGTGATAGACTATAAAGGATTTATATAAAGGTTGATGTTAGACAACGTACTTAGAATACTGATTCGACCAGTATAAACTATGTTGCATTCAGAAGCGTTAGCGTGACGCATTTTTACCTTGTGATATTTTGTTATCAATTTACTCGACTCGAGGTGAATTCATAGCCGCCATGATTTACAATTAATACTTTACAAGTTTTTTAGGGTGAGAAACATATGCATTAGTTTTTACACAAATTGGACGCAAGAGTACATTTTATCATGATTACTGTATTGCCTAAGTAGCGAAAACCCACCCATGCCATAATCATGAACTGACATTACTGGAATGTGAGCGCGAGTGATTAAATAAAGTTATCAATTTGGGATTGACCTCCCGTCCTGTGACTAGCAATCACTGAAACGAACGTAGATCATTCGGATACTGGATGTTAACGGTTGAACATCATCACGGAGCAATGTAAGGCAGATATTTAATATTTATTCAAATTAAGTCGAGCATCGGTGTCATGAACTCAGGTAAACGAATTACATTTTGTAGATTCTGCATCTGTTGCTCATTATCACTGGGAAAGTCTTGCTGTCCTGCATATAACATTTACATAAACCTATGAATTCACCAACTTGTATGTTGACGTGTTTTAAATGGCAATGTTTTATCAGGTCATTAATAGCACAGGGGTGCGAAGGATATATTAGTGGTATATGATGAAGTCGATGCATTAAGATTTATTCCTCATTACATATCGTGTAATCATGTTATGGCTGCGAAATCTTGTAATAATAAAAGTAAAGGCTTCATGCTTTTGTATTACATACTTTAAATAAATCCAATGAAATCCAGTATTAAACGAACTTTTTAGGTCGCTACTTATGTTATCTTGTGATTTTGATCTGAGAACTAACACCCCCCAGACCCTTATTCCGCAGCGACCCAATTTTGGGTGTGTGCAGTGGGATTGAAGTTGTCATACATGTCCTTTAGCCTTTAACCACCTCTTTCTTCTTCATCCCATATCAAACAATGATGTGCTTCATTTGGAGTGAAAGTCCAGAGTAGAAAAATGCCATATCTAGAGACTTCATATGATTCTGAAAAACCTCCACCTTTCTTTTAGTGAGATGTCATCAACTTTAGATTCCTCATTTGTACCAGAATCAGTGTGGGCAGTTTTTAACCCATCTCCAGCAGATTTGGTTTTATCTACAAGAACACTTGGATTATACCTTGCAAATATGTGATCAAATGAGTAGTTTTTAGTTCCTTCATCCATACCCTGTTTTGAAGATATAGAATCCTTAAGAGCAGATATTCCTGGATCAGCTTCAGATGTGGAATCTGCTGAAGCATCATGTTCTGATTCAGACTCAAAGTGCAAATAAAAAAAGCTGAATAAATAGGTTTAATAATAATAAATGCAGACATACCACTACCGAGCTGAAGGTGGGCTCCTTCTTCACTGATGGCCCCTAAAGATGTTAGGCCACCAGCTGCTTGCTGTGCCTCTTTATGCATTTCACCAACCACAGGCGTGGGAGGTGAATGATGGCTTGGGCTTTTGTCCTTGGCCGAACTGGACTGAGTTTCCTTTTTTGATTGGCCAGATTGGGATTTGGATACCTCAGTGGTGGACTCAGATGTGTGTTTTGAAGATTGTTTTCTTCTGAGTCCACTTTTAGCTCCAGACTTTTTGCCTTGGGAAACCTATTCAGTTTATGAAGAGTATTTTGGAGCTTTAGAGTCACAAGCACATATAGATTGCATATGGCCTTCATGTGTTCAGTAAAGGGAGGTTCTTCAGGTTGGTTTGGCTTCAGTATCCAGTTGTGAACACTGAAGACCTGAGTGGGGTTTATTGTGAGCTCCTCTTTATCATATTCAGGTGTCATATGATCAAGTAGAAGAGATATAAACCTAGGATATGAAACAATCTTTTCCCTAGTCTTCTTGTTCAGCTTGTGAATTAGATCCTCTCATATTACCTTAGACATCATTGGTCAGACAATACAAGATAGTGGCATCCTTATTAGATATTTGATCTAGGCTAATTGTTTTCCCTCCTAAGCACTGAATGATTTGAACTATCAGCAACCTCCACCTAGGAGGAAAACAACTCTTTTTGAGAGTTCCTTTTACCCCAATCTCCCCATTGTACCCTATTGTTGCAAACCATGGTCTTACTGTTGTTATGGGGAGTGGGGAAACATACATACTTGAGTGAGGTAGGTATTGTGCCCTAAGAGCATTTCTAAACGTGGTGATACCTATTTCTCCTCTAACTTCACCTGTGGGAGTCGATACCCAAGTCTTAGAGTCTGGTAAGGTCCTTGCCGTATACCAGAATTCACTTACGTACTCTTTGTATTGAGTTGGGGCTCTTGTAAATGCTTCTTTTAGCAGCATTTAGAAATGAAGTCAGACACATCCTTAAAGTATTCTTGGTTAGGGTGTGAGGGATATAGATTTAACACCCCCAAATTTACACGTAGCGGAACCAAGAGTTTGGGTGTTAAGTCATAGCACAATCACATAAGAATATAAAGAATGACTCAAAAGAGACGTTTTAAAACACAAACATTAATATTCTTCCATTCATAAAGATCCGAGTATTTGTCCCACAAGATTGTTACCACAAAACATCACAACAATAGTGATATGTGTGAAAACACATATCCGTTTTATATCAATAATAACCCATAAAAGACAAAATTATGCATAAAACGCTTGTACATTACTTGTTTTGTCTCTATGATTGTGTAGGTACAAATATAGCAAAAATCGCAAGAAAACGGTCAAAACCAGACAAACACGGACACGGGAACGGATAAAGAGTGTACAAGAGCTGGAAATTTTCTATCAAAAGTCAAATGGTCAACCCTGGTCAACCACAAGAAGACAAACCTTTCAAAATTCCTAAAATGCCCTTAATGTTAAATCAAAATTCATAAAAAGCCCCTAAAACCGTTATATTTTTATTAATAAAAGATAACGGTCGTTAAAACCAAATCCTTATAACCTGTTACCCTTTTCCAAGCCCAAAACCATAACCCCTAGCCCAAAACCCCTTATAAGCCCAAAGTCAAACCCTCAGTCAAAATAAACACAAACGCACCTTTATAAAAATTAAGCGGGAAAGTAAGTTATTACTGTTCACCGTCTCCTTCGTTTAACCCTGAGTTAAAACCAAAGGGCAAATCAAAATTGGCCATGTGGAGAGACAATTCAAGGGATTAAGTACAAGCTGGCAGAGTATTACATCACTAAGCGCTCTCATTGGTTAAAACCCACACAAGTGAGGACACGTTGGAATGAAGAAAACACACAAGGGCAAGGATTTTACACTAAATCCTTCCCTAAAGAAGCATAAAAGGATCAATACTCACGGATTGCCGACGTTGGCAATCCGTATGAGCCATATCTAATCAACGGTGAAGAATTTGAGCCAATGCTTAAAGATGAAGGAAGGGCCATGGATAATTGGAGCGTTTAACAACCTGTAGACTGAGAAGCGTTCCTCTCACTATAAATAGAGTCACTCACTCACACACAGAGGATCTTCTTTTTCAGTTTTTAGCTTTTAGTAGTAGTTTGTAGTTTATTTTAGCTTATTCGTAATTTTTAGCTTATTCAAGTTTTTTTAGTGTAATCTCCTTTTAAATCAGCTTTGTAAAATCGTCTTATTAATTATCATCAAGTATTGCTTCAAATTCTTCTTTCCTTTAAGATTTTTTATAAAGGTAAAATTATTGAAATTACAAATAATGCCTTGTAATAAGAATTCTTCTATACACTCATTAACTTAATTACCCTAGTAATTGGATGGGCTGCATGGTAATAAGTTATGGTTTAGTCCAGAAGCCAGGAGTAGGTTTAGATTAGGTTTTATTGCATTAATAGCTCTTAACCGCTTATAGCTTTATAAGTAATAAAGCTCAGTGTTTAAGCTCTTATTAGAGTTTATGATTCTTTGTTTAGCTGAGATCTGAAGGTACATTTCTTATCCTTTTTACTATTTTATAAGTTTAGTTAAAATTTAATATAAGTCCAAAAATATTGCTTATTTCAGTTTAGCTTAGTTGTAAGTGCTTAAAATATTGCTTAATTTTTCTGTTAGTAATTGCTTATTAGTTCTTATGTAGCCTAGTTATAGATCTGTTTTTACTTAATTCAGTTTAGAATAGCTTGTTATAGTTTAAAATTTAAAAATCTCAAAATAAAAGGGTGTTTGGAAACCAGTTTTAACCAAAAGCTAAAACTGGTTGTTATCATTTGGCCAACAGCACCAAATTGATTTAACTTTAACTTAGTGTAGAAGTATTTTTAATCACGTTTGAATTCAGGTTTTTAATGCAATCATAAGTAAGTTTGAGTCTTATCAGCTACTCTAGTGCTTAACTGTCCTTGAGTGTTTATTAATAAAGCTTGACTGAAAAGCTGTTTTCTAGTTGTTCATTTAAGTCCTAATTCAGTTGTTAGTGCATTTCAAATTAGTGTCAGTTGGATTTAAGCCTTAATTTGTAATTTCAGTGTCAAAACCAAAGAAAGAAAACCAAAACAAAAAGTTTTATTTTGTTAAGCTGTCACTTTGATAGCTTATTATACTCATAAAATACTTTTTGAGTCTTAATTTTGTTCCTTTAGTGTCAAAGATAAATCTGTTTTCAGGTTTATAATGTCAGTAAGGTTCCATTAAGGAGCTATTTTTAAGCTCAAAGAGTGCCCAATAGGACTTGTTTGTATTCAATTGTCATTACAAGTGCTTAATTAAAATTTCAGGCTTAGTAGCATTATAGAATACGCTTATTTCTGTTTCAATCATGCTTAGTAGGACTAGTTATAGAGATAGCAGTAGCAAATTAGTAGCTAGTAGCTTATTTGGTCCTTTCCTAGCTTATTTCAGCTTTTCTAGCTTATTAAGTTTTGAAAAAGTAAAAAAAAAAAGTTTAAGTGTCTTCTGTTTTTAAAGAGCTAATTTCCAGCTTTTTTTAGTTTTCTAAAAAGTTGTTTTCACAAAAGTTGTTAGTTTTGAGGTGTTCTACAAGTTTCTTTTTATAATTTTTGAAAAATAAAAAAATACCAAAAGAGCTAGGCATGGGATTTGAACCCACGACCTAGCCCTTCACACACACTCGTCCCACCCTCAACACACACTAACCAGTTTGCTACATTAGCTCATCCATTAGTCTTTTGCATTATCTTTCTTTTATATACATTTTGAGCATTTTAGTTTAATAAGCTGTTTAGGCTTATTACACAGCTTATTCGATAAGCTGTGTAACCAAGCTTATTTTTCCTAGGTCCCTCTTAGTTCAAGCTATTTTCTATAATTTTTCCAGGATTTTTATATTTAGTTTAGTATTTTTAAACATTTATTTTTATTAAAAACTTTAAAAAATCATAAAAAATAGAAAAATAATCAAAAAAATATAATTCTTTTTTAGAAAATTTTCTTTATTCATATAGTTCCTAGGAAAAATAGTTTTGTTTCCGTAGGGTTAAAATTGCAAAATTTCAATTTTTAAAGAACGGGATTCGTTTCCGTTCACGTTTTTCGTGTTTTTAAGCTCATTTCAATTCCGTTTTTGTTCTAGTTTTCTTTAAACTTACTTTTTAGTCAATTAGAGTCTATTAAAAGAGAAAAATTCATTTTAGGTTTAATTTTGGAAATTTAGGATTTTTAATCACCATTTAGGGTTCCCGTTTTGCGTTTTTAGTTAAAGTTTAATTTCCCGTTATTAAAGTTAGGTTTAATTGTCCTTTAATTTGCTCACTTTTAGGATTTTAGAAAACAAATCTTCTTCGAACCAATTCAAATCATTGTCCAAACAACAAACGTGGTCTCAATTTCATAAATCTTCGAGGAATACGACCCGGTAATCACTTACCGGTAAATATACGTATAATATTATATATATATTTGAGTGAATTTTCCTTAAGGGTCACTTTTGGAATTTTCTTAAAGCTCTCTTATAAGTATATTATTTTGCGTGTACAAATACTATCAATCAATTTTTGGCGCCGTTGCCGGGGATTTGTGATTAAGATTCTTTCGTTTGAAGTTTGTCGATCGTGATTTGGAGAACCTTTCGTCTTCGAAAGTTACGCTTTTAAGAAAATCAAAAATATAAAAAAAATATAAAAAGTAAAAAATATTTTTCTTTTCTTTTTAGTATAAGTAAAAGATTAAAAACAAAAAGACAAAAAAATATTTCCTCTTCCGGATTTTTCGATTTTTCTCGTTAATTAGTGAATAAAAAAAGGTTACAAAGTTGGTAA
>BQNB010202263.1:0-10851 GCA_026074375.1 Tanacetum coccineum
TTAAATAATTAACTTGGGTTAAAACAATAATGTACTAAAAGCGAGTACATACAAGGTAGGCTAAGGCAATTTGGGTGTAAGAATTGGTTTAAGGGTGACAATGCTCTTCATTAATAATCTGGAATCCACCCAAAAATTACGAGAACCGTGAAAAGGATAGGCTCAGAGGGTTGTACTAGGGGTATCTTGCACTAAAAATGAGTGCATGGCAAAGGTGTAGGATAGTTATATGATCGGTGTGACCATCATAAAAATTACAGGTTTAAAACATGGGTTAATCCTAGTGCCTCATATCTAGCAAATCCTAATACTTACTATGCGGTCTCCGGATGCATCACAAAAACAAGTTCTAGAATTTAATATACTACCGGTACACTCATATAATTTAAACTGATATCAATGCGTAAGAAAATGGCGATAAATACATACACATCCGTAACGACGGAATAGATACATATGACCGCTTGTTCCTTAAGTCGGCAAGTTAAAGGTAAATTATCTTGGGTATAAAAAATGGATACATAAATTCCTATAGATCTAAAGGCGAACCTCACATTTTTGGGGTGGAATTCTGAGGGTTTTTGTGCTAGTCATATAAATTCCTATCCATGAGACGCTATTAATACTCGGTTTTCGTCGGTATGTGTCGTAAAAAAATTTAAATTTTAGTTAAAATTACCTTTTTATGCTATGTTTTGATATATTACCCATCATTTTAAGGATAAAGCAAATGGCAAATGAAAGAATAGTCTCTGAGGCTTATTTCCCTCTATACTTAAGTTGAACATTGTCTCCAATGTTCTATAGAAGTACCTGTAAAAACGAATAAAGGGAAAAGAAAACAAGTAAATGAAACTAGTACTCCCCTGGTTTGTTCAATAATAGAGAAGAAACATGTGATAACTGGTTAAATCGTCCTCCAAGAATCGTCTAATGAAAACATCCTAAGATCTTACAAGCTTCTTCTTGTTAAATATTACCTGTAATCAAAGACAAAGACAACTATACCAAACATAAAATCAGCGGGATAGATATAAATACAATGAGAGTTTAGGGTTTCGACTCTACGAAAGAGGTAAATATAGGATGAGAGTAATGATATAATTATAGGTTTATGCATGTTTACAAAAGAATTACAAATATTAAATATTGCACATTTTATTTTTCATAAATACTTGAAGAAATTCGAATTTTTACATAGTTAGAGACGCGATGCCATCAAGATAAATTCTGACGCCGTCTTCAGTGTTTGTGAAAAATCCTTCTTTGTTTTTTATGAGAAATTTATTGCGCGCAATTTTATAAGTAAAATCTGAAGAAAGTACTGCATAAAAACCTGGAATTGATCATAACATTCATATGACTCGAAATTGACTCGAATTAATCTAAATAATTTATTTCAAATGTTTGAATTGGTTCTAAAAACCGGATATTTCCCCTACACTTCTTTTGTTGCAAAATATCTTTAATTGCAAATGAGACGAAGTTACAAACAAACAAAGCATGATTACAAAATAATTCAAACATAACAAAACAAAATGTAATGAATTAAAACACAAGACAGTCCTAATATGCGGGTAAAGTAAATATTAGGTTGCCTCACAAAAAACGCTTTTCTTTATTTACGAGTCTTGTAGCTAGACTAGAAGTCACATGTTCTTACGTGACTTCTCCTTCATCATCCATTTCACCTTCTACTTTAACAAGAGCGGGATGATTACTTTTGAAATTTGTACTTTTCCATTGGTCGAACTTCATCTCCCTTTCTAGGTGAAGTTTTATCCTTTCTTCCCATTCCAAGACTAACCTATTTACAGTTATAGTAGGGGCTATAGGCTCTATGTCGTTCTTAACTCCTCTCTCGATCTTACAGAGGGACTCATGTATCCTATGGAAACTTATCTTACTCTTTCCAGATCTTAGAGTTATGGTACCCTTGTCGAACTTAATTACGGCCTTGGCCGTTGTTAGGAATGGTGTTCCTAAGATGAAAGGTCTCTTTTCGTCTTCCTTTATATCCAAAATCACAAAGTCCACGGGGTACACATGCTCAGCAACCTCAACTAATACGTTCTCATCTATTCCTAAAGGGTAGATATACGATTGGCTAGCTAGTGAGAGTCTAATGTCCGTCTCAGCAGGCCTCTCGTCGGTTAGTTTCATGTAAGTAGAGAGGGGCATGACATTTACATCGGATTCTTGGTCAACTAGGCCGTTTATGTGTTTCAGGCCTCCTATGTTACAGGGTATTTTGAAGTTTCCTCTTATGTCCTATTTCCTTGTTATCTTTTTTCTAAGGATTGCTTCATAAACAGGCCCCTAGGTGATAAACTGTATGTCTTCCCTTTTAATTTTCTGACTCGGGCTCCCGATAAAGAGTCATTAAACCTATGGTTATCCACAAGTCCCTCTATTAGATTTTCATTGATCCTATTCTTCAGGTAATATTCAACGGGTTGAGAGCTAGGTGCCTCGGTTGTTTCTTCTTTTCCAGCTTTTCTGTTTGACTCATTCTCAGCTTCATCCTCCTTCTCGGCTTCCTTAGCTGGCATTTTTATTTCTGTCCCAGTAGGCTTCCCAATGTTGTCACCGATTGCTACGTTATTTTTGTCACTCCTTTCCTCCTCCCCTCTAGAGAGAGATATATAATTTACGTTCTTGGTGACGGGGAATTTAGATTCTTCTCTTATCAATACTTTTTCAGGAGCTCTACTGGTCGTGAGTTCCTTAAGAAGCCCGAACATTTCAGTCATTCTGTCGCTGATCTCCTCGCGTTGCTTAAAAATTGCGTTTTCGAATCTCTCTATTCGTTCAGTGTGTGCTGCCATGTAGTCCCGTACTCGAGCCTCGAAAGTGGTTCCTAATGCTTAGGGTTGCGGGTTTGGACCGGTACTTTCACGAAAAGTGAAGGGGTTCTGCTTTGGTGGTTCATTTTGGTTTTGCGGACGAGGTTTTGAGTAGACTGCTTCGATATAAGCTTGAGGGATGTGTGTTAAGCTCGGTCTGGGTGTCGGTTGTGATCCCTTTAGTAAGAAGTTAATCTGGTCTTCGAGCTCAAGAATTCTTCAGTCAGGTGTTTTTGAGGTGCTTTGAGGTGTAGAGATAGCCTTGACCGGTTTGAAAAATTCTTTTGTGTCATTCCAGCCCTCATGGTCATAAAGGGCGAGGTTCTTAATGATTTCCCAAGATTCGTCGGCATTCTTGTCGTGGAGTTTGCCACCGACGGCATGATCAATCTCGCACTTAAGATGAAAGGAGACATGATCATAAAAAATTTGGATCTGAAGCCAACGATCGATGCCATGATGAGAGACTTTTTAGAGTAAGTCCTTGAAACGAGTTCATGCTTCAGATAGAGATTCTCCATGATGTTGTTGGAACATCAGGATATCATTGCGGAGTTTTGTAGTCCTTCTCGGTGAAAATAATTGAGCACGAAAACGAGTAGTAAGATCCTCCCATGTGGTGATGGATCATGCTGGAAGACGTTCAAGCCAATTTCTAGCTTGATCGCGAAGGGAAAATTGAAATAAACGTAGGCGCGTTCTTTCCCTGTTTGCACCGTCAAGGTCAAGTGAGTCCATAAGTTTTAGGAAATCCTTGAGGTGTTGGTTTAGATCCCCAGACCAAAGTTCGTGGAATGAGCATCCGTTTTGCACCAACCGGATGGTGTCGGATCGAAGAGGTACCACGAAAGTGCCTACGAAAAGCTCAATGGTATTCCTATAACCCTTGTGGCTAGGTTTGGAGTAGTCTCTAAGCGTACAGATAGGATTCCACGGTCTCCTATTGTTAGGAATTCACTTTACGTGACGACATTTATAGAATTACCATTGTTTACCATATCACCACACACAGGGACTAGTATAGACAACATAGGATTCTTATGTAATGTGTGGTGGTATAAATACCCCTCTATGGCTTCCATAGAGGAGTTGAGTCTTTAGTATCTTCCATTTTATACATCTTATTTTACATTTAACTTTCTCTCTTTACTCTCTCTCACTAAAATGGCTATCATGTGTTTGACTCACCAAGACATGAGGTAGAATACACATGCTTGGCGCTTCGTTTCACGCCTTATCCTTTATAATTCAGCCAAGCACTTATGAGCCCCAGGAAGTTTCAATTTTACGCATAATGCTCTACTTAAGTGTAGAGGAGCTCTCGCTCCTCACTAAAAAACGTAATGGAATCACTTAAGGATAGCTCCAACGTAGCTATATCTCTTTATGCCCTGAGAAGTACCGTTTTCCCTTAATTTTCCCTATTTTCTATTTTTATCAGTTCTCACATTGAGGGAAATGTTCAACTTAAGTATGGAGGGATAACAAATAAGAAAAATTAATCATGTCCTTCCATGTTTGCCCTGCAGAAAATTTCAAACTTTCTACTGATATTTTTTGGAAAATAAAAAAAAATTAATATATACTTTCCTTTCAAAAACTTAAAAAATGCATACGCTTAGTAAGGCAAATCCAACCGGATTGACATTTTAACTAGCACAAAATCAACTCACCTAAATTGTAAGAATTATAAGCCTCTAGAATATTCGGGTGCCCACTTTTGGTGCCCAAGGTAATTTTTGCCTTTAGCTTGTTCGAGTTAGGGTTTGAATGCAGTCATATATGTTTATTCCGTCGTTACGGATGTGTACGTATGATCTTTGTCGCCTTTTCTGGAACATTAGTATTGGTATAAAGTTATATGAGTGAGCCGGTAATTTAGTAGCTCCAGAACTTATGCTTGATCATCATTTACTAGACCGTAGTGAGGTTAATTTATAAACAAAAGTCGTATGATAAGAGGTAAAATAAATCCCTATCCAATCATGTATCTGCAGCACTTGCTTTTAGTGTTGAGATCCCTAATGTATCCCAAGAGAAAGGAAAATGTGCTCAATGAAGAAGAAGTTTTGTGCCAGCCTTAGTTATCAAAGTATCTAAAAAAAAGGAGAAAAAAAAGAAGGAAGAAAAAAAAGTTCAAAGTATAAGGCAAAGTTTTAGCACATGGAATCAAGTATCTGCTATTCACCCTCTATCATTATCACGTTTTGCCTCTTTGAGATTTCTGTCTAGGTGCTCACGCCGCAACGGGCATGTTTATATGTCTAGTACAAACATATGGTAGTGACCTAGATTATGTCTGTGCAAGTGAGTGACTTGATAAATATTAAGCCCTATCTGAGTGACTCGTATGAATTCAAAAACAAACACTTTCCCTATGTGAGGTGCTTTGTTATATGTCTATGCCTGAAAAGTTATAAAACTGGTAAACACTTATTAATGCTAATTTTTTTTCTCCATGTCACGATAAAATGAATCTTTGTTTTATCGTAATTTAAAAAAAAAAAAAATTGCTTGAGGGCAAGCAATAGCTAAGTGTGGAGGGATTTGATAACGCCTAAATTATACATGTTTTCGGCGGCATTATTTGCATTTATTTGATCATTTCTCGTGAACTTTTGGTACTTAATCAAGTATATTTACTATTATATGTTTTAGTATTGTCGTGGAGAAAACGAAAGACTACACCGAAGAAAAGAAATCTTAAAACGAAGAAATAAACTAAAGATAAAGATCTCCCGACACCTGTTTACTGTTTTGATCATAACTTGAGCATACGGACTCCGTTTTAGTTGATTCAAGCAGCCACAAAAGTACGGCGCACTTTTCTCTTGTGCGCCGCACTTCTGATCAAGTTTCCAAAACCGTCGCACAATATTGTAAGTGCGCCGCACTTTCGTTCAAACTTCCCAAAGAAATGGTTAAGTCCCAATAAATGCTGAGTGCGCTAACTCCTTAAGTGCGCTACAAAAAACTAAGTGCGCCGCACTTTTGCCCGAAAATCAGCCTATAAATAGAGGCTCAAATCACATATCCAACACACAACTCACATACAAACTTCCAATTCGTTTGGAACCTTTAAGAGGGTTATTTTTTAGGCTAAAGGTCTGCAAAACCTCTCCTCCATCACCACCCTTCAACCACCATCACCACCATCGACCATCACCGTTATAATCAAAGTTCTTGAAGAGGTTGGACAGTTTTGGTTAATGTTAATCATTGTTCTTAGGATTTGATCCATCAAAGAAGCATAGTTGTAGTGTTATTTCGAATCTATAAGCGATTGTGACAGAATTGTTCATAGTTTCCGGATGTTGTTTGAATAGAATAATGTTGTTCTTGGGAATTCTTGTGAAATCACCATACTTAGCTTTGGCAATTGGTATGAATCTTCGTTACTCTCTTTTGAATATAATCTTTTGTTGGAATCCATGAGACTTTATGTGTTTTGTTACTTTGATCATGGAGTAGAAATCTTATGTTTGTTTTGGCATAATGTGATCTTGGATATACGTGTGTTCTGGGTATGTTGTTTTTATTGCAATTTGGTAAACATATTTATTAACAAGGGAATATATAGGTCGAAAGGTTTTTTTTTTAATAAATGTGTTCTATCAATCTATCTAATATATTGGTTATAATAACTTAGAAAGGCCGAAAGGATTTGTTGTTATTAATCGATATAATCAATAGTTATATTTAAAGGCCGAAAGGATTTATAACTTGTGATAACTATATTTTCTAAACTTATAAACACTATTCCAAACACTTTATTATCTAAGTGATCATTTCCTAAACAAACATACCTTAATCATTTGATTGAATCATCATTTTATTGCTTTCTTTGCATTATTTGATATATGCTCGTCTTGGTTAATTTGACCCGTGACAATCTTATTAACCTTAGAACCTTAATTATAAACTGTGAAAACTTCAATTCCTGTGTAACGACCTGGACTTACCTAAAGCTATACTATACACGAACGAGTATACTTTCCGAGTGTTGTGTTTTAGTAAAAATTGGTATTTCTAGTATTATAAATTTAAAACTTGGAAAACATACATCAGTCGGCCACGCCCTGACGCCGTCACCATGAATGTCATGACGCCGTCGCTTTATGGCTGCAACGCCGTCTCCAGACTCTGAGTGAATAATTTTTTATGGTTCTTGGTGTAAAGTCGTAGTCTTGTCCGTTTCTTCTCCAAATGAGTCCAAGTCACGTGTATTTCCTCCAAATGTCATCCAAGTGCTAAAAACCTGAAAATAAATGATTAAGCACATAATCTGGGCATATATGCATGATTTAAATGGTTAGATGACCTCGAAATAATGTATAAAATGACACCTCATCAGCAGCCATGGCGGATTTGACGTTTTTCTCGAGCACTAATCAATCTGAGCCTTATATTGCAAAAAAGCTAGATGAGAGCGATTAAGTAACTGAATTTGGTGACCTCATGTTTGACTACAAGCGGGATTACCCCAGGGTTGAAGTTTCTAGCGCAAATATCTCGATAGAGGTAATTTACAAAATCTTTCGTTGTCTAGCAATTTTGTTTTACTTTGTTGACTTAATTATTTGTACTATTTTTATACATTTGGATAGTGCTGACATCATTTTTAAACAAATTACTCTACCTGTGACAGTAAAGGCAAAAAAAAGATTGGCTCTTTCTTAACGTTTTGAATGACTCACGCTCCATTTGAATGTTGGCCATCGTTGTTCGTTATTTTGCTTTTTTTGCTATACCTTTTCCATTTTGGCTTACCAATATTTATTGATTATTTGCAAAAAATATACTCACCTAAGTGGTTCTGCAATCTACCTGCTATAAAAAAAACTCTGCTACTTTTTGTAAAACTTTATGGAGAATTAGTATAAGGTATGTTTGGATAAGGTTACAACAACAACAAGGAGAGTTCGGATCAGGTTATAAGTAGATAACCTTTTTCACCTTTATTAATACTAGTTGGATACCCGCTCATAGCGGTGGCGATAAAAATTGTTAACCCAACTCGCTCCGCAATTTCCTACCCGCTTAGAGAATTCGTTTGTTTGGGTTTTCGTACCTCATATTAACATCATTTTCGCTTGTATAAAGACTCACACACTCTCTTACCCATCAAACATTGTCTACTGTTGTAGTAGTAGTATAGGCAAGATTCGGGGGTTGTTATCGTTCTCTAAGGGAATAGGTTGGGAAGGTTTGGATCACGTTCTAATTGAATTCTAGGGGTTGAGAGAAGATTATTTTTGTATTTTTATACTTTGTAAGAAAGCGGTGCGGCTAGTAAATCATATTTTGTAGGTTTGGTTGGTTTTTAGCTATTAAAACTAAAATAAATAAACTATGCTAATGGTTGATTTAAAAACATTATAATAAAACAATTGTATTCATTTAATCATGTAATTACTCCCTAGCTTGCTTCTCCTAGTGTTGTTACTTTGTCACCCTTGTGATGATATATGTAATTATTCCTAAGTCATGAACAGAATACACGAACCGCCGTTATATTTATATCCGTTGAGGCAAACACAAAGTAAGGTGTATGAAGACTATTACCCAGCCCCCAAGAGTATATTAAATGCATTTGAAATATATTAAAAGTAGGTCAACCATATAAGGGGCAAGGTAGTATAAAGACTGCTACCCGATGGTATCTTTTCTACACAATCATGTTTCCCTAGACATATCAACAGCGATACAGACAAAAGCTAGTTTTCTATAAACTAACATGCATATTCATCACAAGAGCAAAACACCACTATAAGATCTATAGTCTAGGGATTCATTACAATCATAACATGAATACAACAAGGGAGTTTAGCCAAGCCTGTTAAAGATAAGCAGAACAATAAAGAATCAAAACAACAAGAACTTATTGTAAGATTAAGATAGTCTTACTTAATTAAAACATGAATTGAAGGAGGTACAATAGGGTTTTGAAGCCTTAAAATCGTCATAATAAGTTGCCAAACGAACTAGGGTTCGTCCCCCTTTTTTACTCTAAAAAAATTAAAAATAGTTAACACACATAAAACATAATTTCTGGGTCTATATTATAAGGAATATCACTGTGACGGTGTCACATTTTAATTGTGACGCCGTCATAAGGTAGAATCTTCTAGATCCGAGTTGAGTCGGTGCGAGCTGACACCGTCAAGAGATGTTGTGACATCGTTACTAGATGAAGTGTGACTGCGTCGTGTATAAATGGCGACGCCGTCTCCATGCTCTGAGACTTTAAATCTTGAAGAGTCTTGGTGTTGTTTTGTAATCTTGTCCGTTTCTTCTCAAGATGAGCCAAGTCAGTGTATTTCCTTCCAAATGCCTTCCAATGCTACAATACCTGAAAAAGAATGTTAAGTACCTATTTTGGGCATAAATGCACGATTTAGGGAATGACCCCAAAAAAGTGTATAAAATGACACCTCATCAAATACCCCTACACTTGGGATTTGCTTATCCTTAAGCAAATGGGTTTTTCTACCTAGACAATAACATTATCAGGGTCATTTAACCTACTCTTTAAAAGTATTTTTTCACACAACCTTCTAACCTTTAATTTAAAGTGATGGAAAAGTATTATACTAGCACCTCACATATGTGTTTTGGGATTCTTCTCTTTCACTCGGGTGTATATAAATTATAACATATGAGGAACATAAAATCAACACTCCTACCTGTCTTAGCATATAATTTACAATATGGCTTGGTAAAGGATCAAAAACCTCAACCGGCTAGGCGCAAGCATTATTCATTTACAATCTTCGAGGTTTTTTAAAGAGTTGTGGGGGTAGCCGTATTAGATAACATATAATGGAAACAAAAACGGATGGGATACATTTGAGTGGCTTTGGGTAAATTTGGAGTGAAAGGGTTAGCTAATTATTTACATGAATATACGCTGGTTTGGTTACTAAGCCAAGACTAGGACAAAGATATACAAACTCTACACAACTCTACATCAATCTTTTTTCTTTGAATAACATAATGACATCATACTTGGGGTTTTATAACTTTACCCCTACTACTTGAGCTTCTTACATGCTCGATATTTACAATTTAACTAATGACCCGATTTGAGGTGGATCAAAATAACATGGAGATCATCTAACAAACATATGGGGGTATTGATTTAACTTTTCTTCCCCATTCTTCTGCGAAATAAATACTCCAAGGTATCCACAATCATCCCAAAACTGTATTTACAAGGATAAGGATTAGCAACCGTGTACTCAAATAATTAACTTGGGTTAAACACAATAATGTACTAAAAGTGAGTACATACAAGGTAGGCTAAGGCGAATAGGTATAACGATTGGTTTAAGGGTTAACAATGCTCTTTAATAATAATCCGGCTTAACCAGAAAATTAAGAGAACCGTGAAAAAGGATAGGCTCAGAGGGTTGTACTAGGGGTATCCTGCACTAATAATGAGTGCATGGCAAGGGTGTGGGATAGTTATATGATCGGTGTGACCATAATAACAATTACAGGTTTAAAACATGGGTTAATCCTAATGCCTCTTATCAAGCAAATCCTAATACTTACTATGCGGTCTCGAGATGCATCACAAAAACAAGTTCTAGAATTTAATATACTACCGGTACACTTATATAATTTAGACTGATCTCAATGCTCCAGAAAAGGCGACAAAACCACATATACACATCCGTAACGACGGAATAGATACACATGATTGCTCACTCCTTAACTCGAGAAAGCTAAAGGTATAAACTATCTTGGGTATCAATAATAGATACCCGAATTCCTAAAGATCTAAAGGCGAACCTCACATTTTTGGGGAGGAATTTTAAGGGTTTTTGTGCTAGTCATATAAATTCCTATCCATGAGTCGCTATTAATACTCGGTTTTCGTCGGTATGTGTCATAAAAAAATTTAAATTTGGGTCAAAATTACCTTTTTATACTATGTTTTGATATATTACCCATAATTTTAAGGACAAAGCAAATGGCAATTGAAAGAATAGTTTCTAAG
>BQNB010202264.1:0-10851 GCA_026074375.1 Tanacetum coccineum
CTTTTAATCACCCGACCAATTCACGCTTTAATCGGTTTCACTGCCCGATCAAGCCAAGATTTAAAACACTGGTTTTCTTTTATTACACACTTTTCTTGATAATAACTTTACAAAAATCGAATATATTGTGTACCTGAATTATTATATATATACACAATCACGGACAAAAACGAAGTCGTTTTGACTTCGGGCTAATTCACAGCCCAAAACCGTTCCAAAATAATAATAATAAAATAATTTACGGTCCAAAATGGATTAAAAAAATAAATTTACAAAACAAACCCTCAACTTTTAATTATTTACGACTTTTTTATATAATAAACTTTACTTATCAAATATATAACATATATCTACCGATTCATTCAGGTCAGAAAATACTCGCGGAAAGATCTTCGAATTGCGAACAAAACAAGCTCAATATTGCAATGCTTCTGACATGCGCACGATTTTATAAAAAAATGTTGAAGTTTAATATAAATATAAAAAAAGAAAATTTACAAAACGTACCCTCAACTTTTACCTATTTACGACTTTTTTATATAATAATTTTTATTTATCAAATATATAACACATATCTACCGATTTATTCAGATCAAAAAATATCCGCGGAAAGATCTTCGAATTGCGAACAAAACGAGCCTAATATTGCAATGCTTCTGACATACGTACGATTTTATAAAAAATATTGAAGTTTAATATATATTTAAAAAAAAAATAAACTTTCAAAACACACCATAAACTACCTAATAACTTTAATATAAACGACAGAAGTCAGAAACGTACAATTTTATGAAAGTTACGTTATATAAATAACGTACACCTTTTTACCATTTACAGCCGGTCAAAAAAATAAAGGATTACGAATACCGGATATTTTGTTAATCAAATAAGTAACAAATACTACTCTCGTCCTAACGACAAATACTCATTCAAATTCCGTGATTGTTAAAAAAAATGTTTAGTCAAATAAAATACATGTGTTGCATACAAGTCAACCCCGCCGGAATGCGCTCGCGGACATATTCTCACTTAATATTCATTCAAAATCAATTCGCAAAAACTTATGCCGCGCCGCAACGCGCGGGCTATCTTTCTTGTTGATTCCTAAAGGTCATCACGAGTTGCGACAAAGGTCATCACGAGTAGCGAAAAAAATTATGTGGATATTTGATGGGCTTATAGCCCAATTGAAAAGTAGCCCAGCCGAGTTTTATCTATTTCTCCGCGATCTTTTGCTTACTTTCTTTTTGTATTTGTCGCTTTTGTTGTGTGTGTTCCAAAAATTGATGGCCGTGTATACACTCTACCAATTAAAACAATCCCAAGTTTTTATTTGCCGCATTGTTTGGTTTACTCTTTAAATATAATGATAATTTGTAGATGAGCATTTATATTTTTGTTCAAAAAAGACCTAAAATTAGAACTTTTTTTTTTGAACGGCGACTTTTATTAAGAAAAACTAGCAAGGAGCTAGAAATTACAAAGAAATAAGAGACGGGTTTTATACCAATCGTCCCAGCTAAACAAAGTATTGCATCTATACCGACACCAGTAATAAGAACTACAAATAATCTCATCAAAAAACGTCTCCTTAGATTTGGGCTTGGCCTCGAACATCTTCTTATTACGAAAATTCCATAGAAGCCAACACATCACAAAATAAATACCTTGGAACATGCTTTTATTCTTCTTCGGCAGTTTTACATTATCGATCCAAGACCTCCATTCTCCGTAAGAGTTAATATCCATAAAAGGCACGTCCCACCACCGATTTATTAATTTAGAAATCTTCTTTGCCGTGTTACAAGCGAAGAACAAATGATCATTGGTTTCAATCCCGACATCACAATTCACACAAGATAGAGACTCAATATCTATACCACGTCTGGAAATGTTAAATCTAGTAGGTAAGGAGTTCGTCATTACCTTCCAAGCGAAGGTGTTCACTTTGTTGGGAACATATCGAATCCACCTAGTCTTTAGATCACCTTTCGGAAGTAATCGCGAATCTATCATGTTTCTTGACGAAGCCACGGTATAACCACCAGAATTGTTCAATGTCCAAGACCATGAATCAGGAGACTGAGTAAGCACCACAGGGTTAATCACTTTCGCTAACTCTTCAACTTGAGTGAGTTCCAGCCCTCCTCTCGGATGTCTACGAAACGAATGGTAAAGACTAGGATGCGCAAGTTTTTGACCTACTGTAATTTGTTTGCTGTTTTCGAGAGCATACGCTCTAGGGAATCTATTCTTAAGCTTGCCCCCATCACACCACACGTCATCCCAGAATAAAGTCGAAAGGCCATTCCCAAGTTTCTTCTTCATGAACAAAAGCAGGTTAATACCCTTTTCCTCAAGCCTCCTAACCTCTTTAATAATATTTATCCAACATGAATTAGCTCCTTTACCCGAAATCTCATCAATCTTTCCATTGGCTCCGTGTATAGCCTTGATAACACGAGACCAAAGCGTAGGCTCATGGGCTAAAAATCTCCAAACCCATTTAAATATCAATCCTCTATTAAGAGCATAAAGACTAAAAATACCTAGACCACCGTTATCTTTAGGAGCAAGAGCCTTCTTCCATTGAACCCACGAAGCTTTTTTACCCGAACTCTCATGACCATTGAAGAATTTACTTCGAAGAGATTCCAGAATTTGAATGACACCTGCAGGAACTTTAAACATTGACATGTGAAAAATAGGCATCGAGCCAAGTACCGATTTGATTAACATGAGCCGCCCTCCAATCGATAACATTTTCATCTTCCATCTTGATAGACGTCTTCTAATTCTATCAATAATGTCCTTCCAAGATTGAATTTTATTCATGTCCCCTCCAACATAAGAACCAAGATATAAAAAAGGAGCTTTAAGAACAAGACATCCGAATTTGGTCGCCGCTCGAGAGACTTTACCATTATCAACTTCAATGCCCATGATTTTGCTTTTGCACATATTGATTTTTAAACCTGAAACCTTATGAAAACAATCAAGAACATGGATAAGAGAAGTTATATTACTTTCGCTCCATTCACCTATAAAAACCGCATCATCCGCATAGAACATGTGCGAAAGATTAACCAAACCACCAACATCGATACCATGGAACATACCCGCATCAACCACTCTTTGAAATGAAATATGGAGACTTTCCATGATTAATAAGAATAAAAAAGGAGATAACGGATCACCTTGTTTAAGACCTCTACCAAATTGAAACTCGTCGGTTGGACTACCATTGATAATGATAGACCCTTTCGAAGAATGAAGACAACATTGAATCCATTTTCTCCATTTATCCCCAAACCCAAACTTGCCTAAAACATCATCAAGAAAATCCCACCTTACCGAGTCATATGCTTTTTCAAAGTCCACTTTGAAAAGAAGAGTTTGTTTTTTCTTCTTCTTACACCAAGACATGACTTCATTTAAAATAAAAGGCCCATCAAGAATTTGCCTATCTTTAATGAAAGCCGATTGAACCTCATTAATAATTCCCCCCAAGACATCAACAAGACGATTAGTTAAAATCTTAGCAATGATTTTATATATGCTACCAATGAGGCTAATCGGTCTAAAATCCTTAACAAGATTAGCATCCGGAATTTTCGGAATTAAGGCAATGAAAGATGAATTACACCCTTTGGGTAAATCAGAAAATTTAAAAAAATACCTCACCGCTTCACAAACATCCCTATCCACAAGATGCCAAAAGTGTCTGAAAAAACCAAACGTGAATCCATCCGGACCCGGGGCTTTGTCGGTACCACATTCCCAAACCGATTTCTTAATTTCATCATTAGAAACCTCCCTCTCCATATGATCACTTTGCTCATGAGAAATCTGATTAGGAAAGTCAAGACTAATAGAAGCAGTAGGTTTGTCCGGCTTACCAAAACGATTGGCAAAATGGTCGAAGAACTCTTTCTTGACATCATTCGGGTTTTCAATCCAATTACCATCAACCATAACCCCCCTAATATTTTGAATATTACGCCTTTTGTTTATGATACCATGAAAAAAACCGGAATTCTCATCTCCTTCTACCGCCCATTTAATTTTAGCCTTTTGAGCCCTTTCCTTCGATTCTAAATTATCTATCTTTTGGATTTGATGAAGAATAGCTAAGCGGGAATTGACCAGCTCTTCATTCCCAAGCCCTCTATCAATATCCAGATCAATTTCCTCCAACTGTTTTTTAAGTCTAAGCTGATCGTTTTTCCGGGTCCCCGAATTACTCTTATTCCAAATACGAATCTGATTCTTAAGATTTCTAAGTTTATTCATCAAACTTAGAAGAGCATTATTTCCCACCATAGGACTGTTTTTCCAAGTGTTCTCCACAAATGTGTTAAAACCATCCATCTCAAGCCAATGATGGAAAAAACGAAATGGAGTAGGGCCATAATCGTAACCATTTTCTTTAAGAAGAATAGGCCGATGATCCGACAAGAACCTCTCCAATGTAACAGCTTTAATGTTCGGGCTTCCACTAATAACACTCTCCGAAACCAAGAATCTATCTAACTTGCTCATCTTTGTTGCGGATCTATGACACCAAGTAAAGCGACATCCACCTAAGTTAACTTCAACCAATCCCGAATCCAAAATAAAAGAATTAAATCTATGAGCACCATGTGGATTAAAATGAGTTCCGAATCTATCAGATTTGACACGAACCTCATTAAAATCACCCATGATAATAACATCCCCGTTCCACTTATCTACCTCGAAACGAAGAAAATCCCAAAGAGCTTGTTTTTCTTTACCCTCTTGAGGAGCATACACACCAATAATCATCATATTCTTTCCCGTTAACCTCCACTTACCTCTAGTAATCACAAAATAATCAGACACCGTCACACTGTTTTTGCAAAAAGAATTAGTATCCCATACGCAAAGGATACCTCCCGAATTTCCAACCGCCTCACTATACACATAATCAAAAACCGAATTCCCCCAACACTGTTTCACACAGAAGTCCTCAATCTTTTCCATTTTTGTTTCTTGTATAACTAAAAAATTCACTTTATTTTTGATACTAAGATCTTTAACCCAATCTTTCTTGGCCTTTTGGGCAAGGCCTTGTATATTTAAAGATAGAAAATTCATCTATAACCTTCTTTCCCTCCTTGTGTTCCAATGAGTTCTTCCAAATTTGCTATGACTCCTTCCATTTTGAATCCCATAACCTGTCCAACTTTTATCACATCTTCAAGTAAACCCACCATGGATCCACCTGTTCTAGGAATTTCAGAAACCTTGAAGTGACCCGCTGATATAGACCCATTAGCACTACCTTTCAATTTATCAACATCACCAGCCTCACTGAATTCATCATTCTGGTCTACCTTCTTCTCTGATGTGTCATTTTCACAATTATGTGTCAAAGGTGTGAAACCTGGTGGATGCTTCAAACTATCTTCAGAATTGGTATCCTTATCATCCAATTTATTCTGACGCTTAAGTAGAGAATATAAATTAAATGGGTCTTCCGAAAATGATATGGATACTTAAGAACGCCGATGCAATGAAAATAAGTGAACACTAAAGTTTACGACTCACCTAAATGTTATTAGTAGATATAGATTAACCACTTATCATTACTCAGCGTGCTATTAGCTTTAAGGTTTTATTTTTATTTTTACTATTTATACGTTCTATTTATTATCTTTAAGAATGTTTTTGACAAAATTAATATTTGTGTAAAGGTTTCGATAATTAAAGAATTAAAATGTTAAAGAATTAGAATATATTGGATTTGACATCTAAAGGAAATGGAAATTGAGAAATATAACACATGTTCGGTTGAAAGAAAATTAAATAAAATTAAAAAAAATTATATATATATTAATATACTATAATTTAACCCCAAAACACTCATCTTTACCATCTATATTTATATAAAAGAGGGTTTGTCAAATATCATCTTGCCCCAAAACCCTTAAACATAAAACACGTGGCTTTATGGATTTTTAAGAACCGTCGGATCAAAACCTTCACCATATACCTCGCCTAAATATTTGACATACTATTCTTTTAGGTTATTCTTATCAAATAACCTCCACTTTCACACACCATTCGGATTCATTAACCCAAAATCATCCACACAAACCAGCCGCCTGAATCCAATAGCCTTTCCAACATTAAAGATCCGATTAAGTATTGATATTTGATGATTAAAAGATTATCTGATTCACAAAACCAAAACGAATTTGATAAATAAAAAGGTCAAAACAAGATTAAATCCATAACAAAAACATCCAATGATTCACCAAATCAAAACAAATCGCCTGATTAATCACCTGAAGAACTCGATATGAGTTGTCACTAATGATTTAAATAAACGTTTTTCTTCATCTTCATGAAGGTACTTTTTTATTTTCTTTTGTTTTGATTGTTGGTATAACATAATCGGGTATATAATCTTTTGTTAATGGATTTTTTTAAGTTTAGTTTGATATGCTCTTGACTTACTGTAATCGTGTCCAAATAGATGATTAAATTACTTTTCTATGTCCACAGTTACAAATACACTAATTGGATAGCCTCTATGCAGATCCTGAAAGAAAGGTATTTTAGTCTTTAATTATGTTACATGTGTGAACTGAACGTGATACTCATCGTGTTCCATTTTATGTTTTGTGTTTGTTTGTTTTTGTAGAATTTTAGGGTCGCTCATATATTTAAAGTCGCTAATGATTCATCAACAAATTTTACAAAGGTACGTTTTCATCTAATTCTATGTTTATCTTACCAACCAACAACATACAAACTGCTGATGTTCTTTCAAATATCGCATTGACTTCGGTTTTTGATATTTTTATCTTTTCGACTATGCAATATTGCATCGTATTTATACTTTGATGTAAAACTTTGGAACAACATACATTGTACCATTCCTAATGAGTTAGGCACCGATTATAGCTATGCCAGAACTATAAATTGTTGACAGTTGTTGTGGCTTAAGTCTTGAACCGGGAGCAAGGATAGCAATAAAGCAGATTTTCTAAACTTCTCGATGTGTTGCAAAGAAAGTAGATAATTCTTCTAATGTCAGTTCACATGAAAATAATTATGATTTGATGCATCGTGAAACATGATCCTTTTTCTTAATTTATATTTGAATTGTTTGTTTCAGAAATTTGTTAGTATTTTTGGCATGGTTGTGATTGTAACTTTATGGTAATTATGCAGCATCGACAATAAAACCCACAGCTGCTGGTGCAACCAAGGTTTGTACTAAACGCATACTTAATATTTATACATATTTGTGATTTTTAGGTTGTCTTAAGCTAGTAATTCCTTTTTCCTTACATAATACAAGTCATATTCTAATGAAACCTCGAGTTATGGTTCTTCATTCGATAAAGAATAACCTCAAAAGAAAAAGGCCAAGGTATTCTTCTAGAAACTACTAAAAATTTCACTAATAGAGGTTAATATAAGTTTTGTCAAGATAAGTCAGAAAGTGCGCGCATGCAGTGAGAATTTGAAGGCTTACAACATGCCTCCATGGGTTTTATACATATAGTTTAAATCGTAAACGTGTGCAAGGTATGTAGATATAAGATCGAATATATCACTGTCTTCAGCTCTTCTTGATGGTACGTTGAAGCTAACGGTTTCGTGTTTATTCTTGATTTCTTTTTCAGGTGTTTTAAACAGTCTGGGTGCTCAAATGTAGAAGGAATTATAGGGAAAATGTCTACGATCTTCCAGGTCAACTCTATAACTTTACTACTGATTCACTAAAAGTTTGAAGAAAAACCATGTAGTAGATTGTCCCTTTTTATTGGTCTGTTGGGATGACACAATTTCTTAAAACCATTCACGTTTAACTCTACAAGTGCTTGATGTATTTCCCTGACAAATCCCACTTTAGCATTTATTCTAATAAGTTGGATACAATATTTAAATATATATTGATTTTAATGCAAAAAAGATTATTAGTATTATTGCCTAAAACAAGACTTAATCAAAGGAACTTCATTACAGTTTGCACATCATGAGGATCTTACGAGTGAGTGGAGAGCCGCAAAAAGGATCAACAAACTCAAGGTTGCATCATTTTCCAAATAATAAACAGGATACTCCTCGACGCAGCGTTTGACAACCAAGTGATTGCCATTTTTCTTTTTAGCTCTTTTCTTTAACAATACAAGCTTTGATCAGTTACCTAAGAATAATAATGTTCCTGTTTAAAATATAATTACAATTTATAGATTGTGCTTATCAAAATATACAGGATCTTGCGAGCGGGGAGCTACAAAAATGATCAACAAACTCAAGCCTGGAAATGACAATTTATATGTGCCTATAATGCCAAGACTGGGTACTTGTTAAAAAGTTTCATGTCAAGTGAGTGTTAATTAAAATGGAACCCGAAAACGTGCTCACATAGTGATTGTTAAAGCACATTAAATTGGTTTTTGGAATTGATTTTAAAGTGTTTTTGTGCAGTCATTAATACGTGCCTATACTTTGGATGCCAACCCAACCCAAAGTCACCACACAAACAATAAACCTTGCATATTAGGGATCCTAAAGTCTATTATTTTTGTCCAAAGTCGAAATTGTATTAGGATCCTTCTCCGTTTACCCGTTTCTTTATTTTGTTTGCATCCAAAGTCCAATCTGTATGTAAAAATCATTATTTCAACTTGACCAACTTTACGAAATAACAAAACTGCAGCTGTTCTCTTATTATTGTAGGCAAGACAGAATATGTCTATGTTCATGCAATGGGTCTGCACATCTCTCTCAGGAGGTACAATACAGTTGATATTGGAAAGGATTACGTATAGGAAATTTTGAAATATAGATCTTTTTAATATTTTACACACTGACAAGATGTAGGACAATGAATGAGATAAAAAAATAGGAAGGAAGGTAATTGATGTTTTTGGGTCATGGGATTCTAGAAGCGATAAGCTTATAATAGTGTTTAAAGATTGCTATCTTCATTTGTACTCAAACAACTGACTATTTGGTACGTATTATGTTTCGTTACGATAGAAAGTGACACAAAAACTATTACTTTTTACATAGGTTATAACTGATTCTCAACTAAATATATATAGTGGTAACGGTCGGATACCTGTAGATTATGTAGAATGATAAAAAAAAACCCCTTGATTAATGATTTATTATTGGCCACTATTTATAGTGGTAAAACCCTAATACCCTAAACTCACAAACGGGCTTGGGCCTATTTATTCACTAATACTCTGTACAATGCATAACCCTAACCCTAATAGACCCAACCCACAATTCGGGCTTGGGCCTAATCCATCTAATATAATGTTGTGCCTTTGCGATATCAAATCGATAGACAAGATAAATATAAGAGTAAGAAATAATAAGGAATAGAAAGAACACAAGACGACTGAAATTATGCAAAGTTAAGTTATACTTTGAGTAACAAAACTATGGCTGTGAATAAACGCTCATAGTCTTTTCAACCATATCCCCACCTTACAAAATCCTAGTGATTGGTATTCTAAATACCCTATTCTGAATTCGCTTGCTACTCCTAACCTTTCGGACGTGGATGATCGTTTGGAATGGCGAGAACGTGTGGGGGTGGTTAAACTATTCTCAGTTGCTGCGGTTTGGATTGTGTTAAGGACCTCGATTCGGAGGGGTTAATGGTGTGATTGTGGAGTGGCTCTCACAATTTATTCTAGACAGGCTTTTTAATCAGTGGCTGGTTGAAATAGTGTCGGCTTAAAACTCAAGATTTGTTGCGTCAATGGGACATTAATGGGACTAACCTGATTTTTCAATGCACGTTATGTGATGGTCAGCCGGACTCTCACGAGCATTTATTTTTTGAATGTGTGTTCTCTAAACAGGTATGGGATTCTTTGAAGGAGTTGGGGGGGGGGGGGTTTCGAATGTGGCAGATTCGATTACGGTTATTGTTGACTCGATTATCCCTTTTACGAAACGAAGATCTGTTCGAAGCGTTATTGCTAAGATTGTTATGGTTGCTTTCTCATATTTCGTTTGGCAGGAACGTAATTTTAGGTTGTTTAAAAGCCAAAACCGGACTCCCTTACAGGTTATTGATTGCATCAAGTCGTCCGTCAGGCTTAAGTTGCTTTCTTGTACGTTTAAGAAGTCGAATGATGCTTTGATGTTTCAGCACCTTTGGGACCTCCCTGATTCCATTTTTCATTGATGATGCATCTTTTTGTGTATTTCTTTGCTAGCTGGTCGGCTAGTTGTTATTGCTTGCTGAAATGGTTCTATCCTATAGGCGTTATAGGTTATGTATTCTATTTAATGTAACACATTGTGGCATGTCACATGTGTTGGCGTAGTTGTTCAAGCCTTGCTTGAGGTTAATGTGGTACTTGTCATACCCCCAAAATCGGATTGCAGCGGAATAGTAACATTGGGGTGCGACTTTAAGGCATAAAGTACAAGTCACAGAAAATGACCTCAAAAGAGACGTTTAATAAAATGTCACATTCAATTTAATTAAAAATGTCAAAGTTAAATAGGTTCCATTTATAATGTATTAGAAAACATTGTCAAAACTTTTGTCAAATAGTACTCAAGTTATTAAGCCTTCAAAAATATATATCCGCGCGACTCGAATGCTCCCAATGCTCCACTAGCAAAATAGTAACCTGAAAATACATGCTAAAACGTCAACAATAATGTTGGTGGACTAAGTAGCGTTACAACATTTAAAAGTGTTATTTCCGAAATCCATCCGAAATCCAAGTAGTGATTCAGTAAATCAAGAGATATAGGAAACGACCTTAAATGGACGTTTTAAGATAAGATTTCATTCGATGCCGTAGCAAAATATCAAAGTTCATACATTAGGTC
>BQNB010202266.1:0-10850 GCA_026074375.1 Tanacetum coccineum
TTGTTAACTTTAGTTATGCAAGTAATGTAATAAAGCGGAAAATTTCCCTGTAAAAAGGTGGTTCATATATAATAGATAGTAGTACATTGCATTTAACTTAATAGATGGATATTTACATTGATTAAAATTGCGGGTTGTTATACAATGGTACTTTGCGTTCCCTAGTCTCATCTTTAGAAAACTTGTCTAAAACTACTTCCTCATCTTTGTCTACTACAAGGTTTTTAATGATATCTTCTAAGCCATCTACTGAGTTATCATCGAAAGTATCCGCAACCTTTTCCACTTCATTATGGTCTTCATTAGATGCCGAGTCTTGAGATTCTTCATTCTTGTCAACTATGTTGATGCTCCAAGTAGCTAATTCATGTACTTAAACATCGAAAAATTTACCATGAATTTCAACATCCACTTTTTTTAGATGAACTTGTGAGTTTTTGTAGAGATACAAACCCTACCCGAACACGTGGCTACCGATTGTTTAGATTCAAAGAACATAAATTTTCCAAATAAGCAAGCTACTTTTTTGAAAGCCGAAGAACCCCAAGCACAAAAAGGAAAATCGTTGATCTCGATCCTAATTAAATGTTTGTCTATCTTAAAAGAGGGTGAAACGTTCTTGTATAAAGAGTAGAAATGTTTAGACTTACATTTGATTGAAATACGACACAAGCATCTGATGTGGGAAATTCGATCCAAATCCAAAATCCACCAATATGATAGATTTTTACATCTACAAAGCCTTCATTTTTTCATATAAGATACATGTTACTCATCGAATCTATTTCTTTTAGTTTAACCAAAAGGACTTTCGTTGCATCATCGATACTAATCAGGTCTTGATCGATAAGGGAAACGGTGCGAGGTTTGGCAGGTTGTGATGTGTTGGTGAATGATTTGGAGCTACCATGAACAATAGACACAAAGGATGGTTTTCTTGTCACACCTTGTAAATTTCAGGTCGATATTTTAAACTATTCCGATCTATAATTTGAATTTTATCCGTTACGTTTGAATTTAACCTAAAACCGAGAGGTTATCCCGCGTAAATCTAAAAAAAGTCATCGGACGCGTTCCGGCTCCAGATATTGATTAGTCTAGATATTATATGCATTATTTTATCTTTCTAAGTGTTTCGTAGTTTACGTTCACTCCCGATATTTAATTTTACGGTTTAGCGTATTATTTACATTTTCGCGTTTTTTATCAAACAAAACCCCGGAAACCCGAAATCTTTTCGTGTAAACTCTAGTTATCGTACATGTCGAGTTTGAAAGTCAAAAATTTAGTGACTTCCCCCACCCCACTTGCTTGTTCGAAAGGCCAAACCACAACCGAAATAGTAACAAGCCTCAAAATTAAATCAAGTGGAATCTTATTACTTTAATTTCAAATTCTTGGAAGTATTATGCATGCTTGGTGTGTAAGATGTCCTCTTGTCCTCATGCATCCTTTGTCACCATGCATAGTGAGGACTACAACTCCATTATGTTTCAAAAAATGTAATCTTGAATTAATTACCAACTAGTGTTCAAGCTTGGTCTTCCCCTCCCCTCCCCCCCGGCTCATGAAACGGATAAACCACAAGGACCATAATGTCCTTGGTTCACACTTTTGTTAACCTAGCTAAGCCCTTAACCATACCTATTGTCCTATATATACCTTGCATATTTCCAAACTAGGGTCTCATTCATTTCTTACAAGCCACCAAAAGCTCTCATCTCTCTTTTCTCCCCTCTCTTAGCCACGGCAAACACACACACAGATACTCTTTTCATAGTTTTTATTTCTATCAAGATTTATTCATTCCAAGATCATTTCTAATCATATCTAAGGATGTTCCAAGGGTTTGATCATTATTTTTTAAGGTTTTCTAAAGATTTTAAGAGTTAGGGTTTTGATATTTCAAGAGGGTTTTTACAAGATCATTTGGGGTTTATAGATCTAAGGATTTTGGGTTAGATCTTGTGTGTTTATTGACTCATCATGTTCTTGTAAGTGTTCTATTCCATCTCTTGTGATTTCTTTATGGTTCTTATGCAAGGTTAAGGCTTTTGTGTTTGTGGTTTTTGAAAATACATAAGTTAAAACATAAACTAGTATTGTTTTATGGTTCTTTGATTTACAAAAGGTTTGGTTATGAGTATGAGTGATCATGAGTGTTGCAACAATAGAAATGATAGGATTAGGTTAGTATTTATTGTGGTTTTGATGGAGAAACATTGGTTGGTTTAGTAGTGAACGAGACTAGGTTAGAATAGCCACTATTGTGAAGTTTGGAGGAGTTTTGGGAGCATTTGCGAAAAAAATGGTTGCTGATCTATTTTTGTTTTAAGGTTTTGGGCGACTTAAAAATATTTTCATTAGTCAAGAAAGTAATTTTTAGAGAGCTTATTTCGTATAGATAGATGTTCATATGTTGAACACTGAAAGCGAATTTAAAACGGCCAAGTTATGGCGAAATGAATTTTGGAATATTTTTCGGAAAAATAATAAATGAGGTTGCTGATGTGAATAGTAAATTAGGTTTTCAGACACTTTCAGACACTTTTGAGGTTTTAAAACATTGGCGAAACATAAAGAAACATTAGCGTATTGATTGGAAACACTAGAAACGTCATAAAGGTAATTATGAAATGTCAAATGTTAACAAGTGTAAGACTTCTAAAAATAGTAACTTTTGAGATAAGTTGTCAGTGAAGGGATGTAAAAGTTAGGAGTTAGGTATGATAAAGTTGTTTTTTGGAAATTGGATTTAACAAATATAAGGTCGGTATTAACGTCTGAAAAACTTAGACTTTACTTAAAATAGAAAAGTTTCCAAAAATAGTAACCTTTGAGTAAAAGTCGGGATTAATGTAAACTGGTACTTTCACTTGATCTCGTTTCTTAAACAAACTAAGACTCAAAAAACATAAGGGTGCCTTTTGTTGATATGTTTACCACTCTGGTTTCGAATACTCTTATCTTAGTACTAAGGCGCGTCATTCGTTAGGTGACGGCTAGGGTTGTGTATCATCTTTTCTTACGTGATTATTTCATTTGCTCATCGCTCTTAGGTGAGTTCATAGCAACTACTGTTTTACTCATTTTGATAAATTATTTTAAACTTTGGGGTGAGAACGTTGCTTGTTTTAAACTTTAGTCACATGTCATTTTCAGTATCATTTTCTGTTTACGTGTTGCCCTAAGTAGCGATTAGACCATATCTTGCCCGAATACCATCATCGATACCGTTAGTTACCTATGAACCAATAGGATTTTGTTAAGTAAGCACGAATGTTAAAATTAGATCTACTTGGGACTAATTATCCCTATTTGGGTAAGACAAGAACCTTACTGTTTTATGTGTCGATGCAAACTAACCAGATATATTTCATGTCAGGAATTCTTTGGGGTGTCTTGGTCAGACATCTGTAGGGCAATATCATCACTTGCATATTATATTTATCTCCTAATTTAGCATCAGTGTCATGAGCTTAGCGCAACGTAAATACTTTTCATGTGATTATAATAGTCATATCACTTTTAAAAATCTTGTGGTCCAACCTTTTGATCAATCAAACCCTATGAATTCACCAACTTTATGTTAACTGTTTTAAGCATGTTTTCTTAAGTGCTTAGCTGGATTGTTCTTGAAGTGCTATTTGATGTTGTATGCATTGCTTGGTGTCTTTCAAGAATGTTTATCTTTAATCTTAAATACTTTTTGTCTTAAAAACATGTTATGATTCCGCTGCATTTGTCTTAAGCTTTCGCTAAAACTATTTCATTTATGTCGAGAATATTGTAAGACTTATTTTGTTATAATCAAAGCAACGAGTTATGTTTTATCAAACGTCCATATAGTGGTCGTTTACTTGATCTTGTGCGATGTATGTAATGACGACACGCCTACAAACACATATTCCATCCAGGCCCGTTTGGGGGGTGTGACATTTTTCTCTTACACACTTTACCTTACATACACTCTCACACCCTTTAATGAGGTAGGAGGTCTCTTTTATAACACAAGAGGCTTCATCCCTTTTACCTCAGGATAGTTTCAATACTATCTCACGAAGTAACATAACTTCGACTATCTCACTAACTATTAAACGCTTATAAAATGTTTATCTATTAGAAAACTCGTGAGATCGATAATGATCGTCACTTCATTAAACTATTATTGCTAACAAAGTTAATAATGATGGTGTTACAGGTAATGGTATGACATGTCTTGATGTGGGTGGTGCAGAAGAGGTCATCGCAGAAGATGTTGTTGCAGATGATGATGTTGATGTGGGTGGTGGAGAAGAGGCTAATGTTGATGAGGAGGTTAGAGTAAGAAAGGTACTTGATAAGGGTAAAAGAATAATGATTCAAGAAGACAACCCAAAGCGTAAAAGAAAATCTCGACCAAGGGGTAATGAGATAGTAATTAAAGAGAATGATAACCCATCATTGATGGATAAGAGTGAAAGTGAAACTGAAAGTGAATTTAGGACTAACAATCCTAATCACATAGATGCTGGTATGGATTACAATATGTATTCTGATAGCGAAAGTGATTATTCTGATAGGTCTGTTGATTACCTTAGTGACGGGGAAGAAGAGGTGATACAACTTAGGAAACAAAAATCAAAAGCTAAAACACTTCCTAAAAACACCCTTGGTAACGGAACAAGTAGATGGCAGTTCTAGATCAAAGTGGTTATATGAGATGCGTAATAGTGACACTATTATACAACATAAGGAATTTATGGATGATTTACGATAGAAGTTAAGAGGTGATGGTTGTGGAACAACAGATCCATTCCAGTTAGTAGAGACTAAGGTTTAAAAGTATCATATGCATGACGAGGATACACATTGGCGGATGAAGACACCAAAGGTAGTTTTCAAATGCCTAATATTCTTTTTTATTATAAAATTTTAAACTATTTTTAAAATAGCCTAATGATAATGCCTTAATTATACATATTTTTACGGTGTTATTTTATCTATTTATATCATTTCTCATAAACTTTTGATACTTAAAAGCATGAAATATGTGCAGGTTCACTTGAAGACATCTCAAGCTCAAAAAGACTAAAGACACAAGTATTTTACACCTTATGGAAGAAAAATATACAAGAAGATAATACTAAGTCCAAGAGTCAAGCAAAGTACGCCGCACTTTAGGACAAAGTTAATGGAGGACAGTTAATACCCTAAGTACGACGCACTTCTACATCATGTGCGCCGCACTTCATCTCAGCATTAAAGATCTACGCATTAAAGAAGCAAAGTATGCCGCAATTCTTAAGGAAGTGCGCCACACTTTTTCCCTCGCCCAGCCTATAAATTGAGAGAAAATTCTCTCATTTCACACACACTTCTACAACAAACTATTTCTCAATAATCTTCATCAATTTCTGGAGTTTAACATGAAATTCCAAGAAGAACGAAGATCATCATCATATCACTTAGTTAAATAAGGGTTTCTATACGAATTTGTACTTGTAAAAGTGGTGTTCAATCTATTTCTCAATCCGAATTTTGTATGTTTCTTGTTTCTCCACTAAACTCTGTTATCATGAACACAATAGCTATGAGAGGCTAAACCTATTACGACTACTCGGTGATGTTAATATAATAATTAAGCATTTGGTGTCATTTTGATCTTATCAATCTTAAGCTTATTTTACAATCCTATCATATCTAATCTTGTTAAACTTGTTCATCAACTTTAATTATATACGTATAATGGTATATGTCGAAACACCCGTTGTGCACAATATGATTTTAAAGATTTGTCTATGATCTTTATCATTCGATCGAAGAAATTCATTTATGTTATTTGATAAACAAAATAGATTTGATATAATAGTAACTTGATTGTTTGAGTGACACATTTGATTAAGTTAAACCAAGATAAGTCTTAAGTTGAAACCAGTTAATTTGTGAAAACGCTTTCTGATGAGAAATCCTTTTTATAAGTTAAAGTCCTAAAGTTGAAGATCGATATTACTGCCATTGCTTATGAATTATACGAAACTATCCGAGTAGTCATATTTCCTTAGTATTGAATTTATCTTAAAAGTCATTAATAATTGTTTTAAAATTTTTGATTATTCGAAGACTAATCAAATCCATGTGGATGACCTAGTCTTACCTAAAATGTTATACTACATACGTGGGTTATACTTTTACCCGTGTGTTTCCATTTTATAAACCTGTAATTTCAGTCTTATAAATTTAAAGCTTTTGAAACACATCAAAGTTTTTGGCATTGTTGCCGGGGATTTTAAAGCTGTTCTGTAATCAATTTTTAAAGTAATTTTTAACCACTTTCTTTCTCAAAATCGCCGTACAGTTTTCTGGAAAACTGAACCATATAACCTCCTTGTATGCATACACGTGCTTCTAACTCTGAACTTTTTGAACCACTCCCTGAACCAGAACGTACCCTGAATCGAAGACTTCCTCGACGAAATAACTTATTTTCCCAGTTTTGTCAAGAATTGTAAAATCCCGTGTAGTTTCAAGAATTCAAACACTTAAAAGACACCTTAATCAAATGCAATTTCTTTCTACCACCGTTCGATCAAACGATAATCTTTTAACATACAAATTTCTCAATGACGACTCTTGCTGACAAAGCAATTCTTTCGGGTGCTGACAATCGTCCACCTATGTTGGAAAAAGATATGTATGATTCTTAGAAAAGCATAATGGAGCTATACATGTTGAATAGACAACATGGATTAATAATCCTTGAATTTTTTTCAATTTTCCCCCCACCCCCCCCCTCTTCCCTTTTTCACCCCCCACCTATCTTATATCTCTCTCACTTTTTAAAAATATTTTTTTTATTAAAAAATCCCCCCCCCCCCCCCCCCCCCCTCCTTCCATCCTAATTCATTTCCCCCTTTTTTTCTCCCATTATTGCCCCCCCCCCCAAAAATTATCTTTCATTACCCACATCCCCTCCAAGTTGAAAATGGTCCACTCTTTTGGCCTTTAATTTAAGGAAAATGGAGAGACAAGACCAAGAAATATTCTGAGTTATTGATACGGAAGCAATTTAAGATGATTGGATATCAAGCAAAAAATATCATTCTACAGGACTACAACACTGAGGTCTATTGCCATTGGTTAGCAATCATAAAGTCGCCAAGGAACTTTAGGAAAGAATTCAACTTCTCATGCGAGAAACTTCATTGACGAAACAAGAAAGGGGGTGTAAGCTTTATGATGAATTTGATAAGTTTGCTTATAAGAAGGGGGAAACACTACGTGAGTTCTACTTGAGATTTTCACTGCTCCTCAATGACATGAACATCTACAATATGAAATTGGAACAATTTCAAGTGAACACCAAATTTTTGAATACTCTTCATCCTGAATAAAGCAAATTTATGACAGATGTCAAACTAGTTTAGGATTTGCATTACAAACTAACATGATCAGCTTCTTGCTTATTTTTGGACACATGAAGTTCATGATAAATGAGGTGGGTTTAATGCAAGAACGAAAATTCAGATTCGCTTGCTTTGGTTGCAACCATCAGATGACCCAGTCCTTATAAACTCTCAAAACTCTTTACCAATCACTCAATTTCAACAACAAGTTTCCCAAATCAGTCTACACAGTATGGATACCTTATCAGTCTCAACATACTAAATAATCTTCAATCTTCAAAACCTCTTTCAATCACTTATCCATCCATTGTAGTATCAATCTTTTAATTTACCACAACGTTTATTCTCCATCATTATCCATCCCTCATTGAATATGCTCCCTTAGTTAACACAACCATTATGAATTTTACAACCAAGACTGGGTCTTAATTGTACCAGTGTTCCTGAGAAAGGTGATGATTCATTGATGCCATCAAATCACCTGATGTCTTTCTTGATGCTGTTGTACTTCCCGCTATACCACTACAATAATCAGCGAGGAATTTGTCAAACCCTAGGCAACAAGACTACCATAAAGATGGAAGGAGTAAATTTTTACAACCAATTCAGGGGAGACAAACTTCTTTAACTGTAGGTACTACAAGGACGTACACTCCAGGAGCAAGTAGGAAGTAATTCTGGGAAACAAAGGACTGTTATTTGTTACAACTGCAAAGGGGAAGGCCACATGTCCAAACAGTGCACTAAACCAAAGAGGAAACAGGATGATTCATGGTTTAAGGATAAAGTGTTGTTGGTACAAGCTCAAGAAGTGGTTCAGTTTACATGAAGAGGGAACTAGCTTCTGGGGCAGATTCAGGAATTCCAGAAGGTCAGAACTCAGACAGTCATTACTCATAATGTTGCTTAATCAAAGCTGATGATTTGAATACATATGACTCTGATTGTGATGAACTTAACACTGCCAAAGTTGCTCTCATGGCGAATTTATCGCATTATGGATCAGATGCTCTTTCTGAGGTACACAATCATGATAATGTGAATAGAAATATGATTAATCAAGTTGTTGCAGGGCTATGACGTATTCTGGAACAATCAAAATGTTGTGAAAACAATTCAGAGACTGAAATAAACAGTGATAGCAATATCATTCCTTATTCTTAGTATATGATTGAATCACAACAGGCCGTTCAGAATTCTAACTCTTTCTGCACAACAAGATGCACTGATATTATATGTGATTGAACAACTAAATAACCAAGTAGTTAATTGTACCAAGATAAATCTGGAAAATAAAAGTGTTAATGATACTTTAACTGATGAGCTTGAAAGATATAAGGAACAGGTTAAAGTGTTTGAACGAAGGACAAAATGTTGATTTAAAGAGTAAAGACAATGTTTCAGATTCATGTGCACCGTCTGTAGTAGTTGATCTTCTTATAACAAAAACTCTTTTCAAGGAACATTTAAAAGAAAAGGAATCTTTAATGCAAACGGTTACTCTTCTCAAAAATGATTTTAAGAAAGAAGAATCTAGAAACATTGATAGGGAAATTGCGTTAGAAAAGAGGATCAAACAGCTAGATAATATTGTTTTTAAAAGAGATTAATCCGCACAAACTGTTCACATGTTGACGAAACCTTAGTTTTTCTATGATCATACCACTAAACAAGCTCTAGATTTTCAAAATCCTTTCTATCTGAAGAAAGCTCAGCAGTTGGAACCGAAGCTATATGTTGGTGATATTATTGAGAAAACTAATCCCATTGTGATTCCTGACTCTGAATAGGATCCTCGTAATGCTTGCTGAAGAGAGTCATTCCCCCCCCCCCCCCCCCCCCCAAAATTGCTTTAAAATAATGATCGATAAAGGTTAGAAAAGAAAGTTAATACTACACCAGTCGATTATGCTCGTCTTAACCAACTTTCTCAAGATTTTGTAAAACGATTTGTTCCACAAACTAAATTATCTGCTGAACAAGCCTTTTGGTCTCAGAATTCTGTGATTTCTCCTGAACCCACTCTTTCTAGTAGACCCACCAAAGTTGAGGTTCCAAAAGAACTTCCTAAATTCAGCATGGTTAACATGAGTTTGAAGAAACTCAAACACCATCTTGCTGGCTTTGACATGGTTGTCAAAGAAAGAACCACGACCATAGCTATCACTGTGGGCTCGTGGGGGTTTGAACATACAAAAGCTTGTTTTAGGGATGAAATAATTCCATTTGTAAAAGCTCTGAAGGACTTATTTAATACATTCGATCAATAATTGATTGATGAACTTTCTGAAGTCCAAAATGTCTTTCATCAAATGGAACATGTTGTGGAACAACATCGTTTAGAGTCAAAAACATTTGAAGTTAAAATGAATCAAGTTTTGAACAAAAACGAACGACTCTTGGAGCAAGTCATAAACAAAGATATAATGAACATAATTGTGAATTCTTCTTTGGATAATACTTATGTGAATGTGCGTGAATGTAAAAAGTGTCTCAAACTTGAGACTGAGCTTCTCAACAAAGAGGATTTCGTTGAAAAAGCAATTTACGATAAATTGTTCAGAAGTTTTACCACTCTTGAAAAACATTGCATCTCTTTATAAGTTGATACTCAACTTAATCAGGAAATTTTTCAAAGGGATATGTTTCAAATCAAAGTGCTCTAAGTTTTGATCAATATTTTGAATTAAATGAATTGAAAGGTCAGTCCCAAGAGAAAGACACTGTCATAAAGAAGTTGAAAGAGAGAATTAAATCTCTAAGTGAAAATATAAATGAGGATAAGGTTAAAAAGGACATAAAAGAGATTGAAACAATAAATATTGAATTGGATCATAGGGTGTCAAACCTTATTGCTGAGAATGAACATTTGAAAGAGACTTATAAGCAACTTTAAGACTCGATTAAACCAACACGTATTCGATCAAAAGAACAATGTGATGTGTTAATTAATCAAGTCAATCAAAAGTCTGTGGAAATTTCTGATTTAAATGCAAAACTTCAGGAACAAGGTTTGATCGTAACAACTCTAAAGAATGACTTAAGGACACTTAAAGGAAAAACTTTAGTTGATAGTGTTGTTACAAAACACACTATTGATCCCAAAATGATTAAAATTGATGTGGAACCAATAGCCCCTAGATTGTTGAACAATAGGATAGCTCACTCTGACTACCTTAAGCACACTCAAGAATAAGCTGCGATTCTTAGGGAAGTAGTTAAACAAGGAAAATCCTAAAATCCTCTAAATAATTCCTTAGACTCTGCTTGTAAGTATACCAAACAAATTCAGGAGTTGCTTATAATAATCAGTCAAACCTGCCCTAACATCAACAATGAGTGGCTATCACCCTAAAGAACAAGGACAAAAGAGTTAGATTCACTCAGCCCGTCACATCCTCAGGAAACATAAACACAAAAACAGCTTCTTCATCAAACCTAGTTTCTAACAAACTTGTGTTGTCT
>BQNB010202270.1:0-10850 GCA_026074375.1 Tanacetum coccineum
GGACTTTATAAGACAAATTAAGAACCAATTAAATCAAAAAGTTAAATCTATTAGATGTGATAATGGTACAGAATTTAAGAATAAGGATTTTATTGAATTCTGTGGGTCAAAAGGGATCAAAAGGGAATACAGTAATGTCAGAACTCTACAACAAAATGGAGTTGCTGAAAGAAAGAACAAGACCCTTATTAAGGCTGCTAGAAGTATGCTAGCAGATTCATTTTTACCTAACACTTTTTAGGCTGAAGCAGTTAGTACTGCTTGTTATGTCCTTAATAGTTAAATATAGGGTATTAGTGACCAAGCCTCCGAAAAAAAAAGACATCTTATGAACTTATAACTGGTAAAATAACCAATCTAAGTATATAAGACCAATTATGGTTGCCAAGTAACCATCATGAATACCATTGTACCACCTAGGCAAGTTTGATTGGTGGAAAATAAGAAGAAGGTTTTAAAGTGGGTAAATTCTCTACAAAGCAAGGCTTTTAAGGTATAAAATTTAGAAACCAAGAGAGTTGAAGAAAACATGCACATAACCTTTTTAGAAAATAAACCAAATATTGCAGGGAAAGGACCAACTTGGCTGTTTGATCTTGATTATTTAACTGATTCAATGAATTATCAACCTATAAGATCAGAGAATCAAGCTAACAAACATGCAGGTCCACAAGAAGCTAATCATAATGCAGGTACAAAAGATAATATTGATGTAGGTAATTCTGAATTAGAAGCTGAATCTGCTCAGGACTACTTTGTACTATCAAGCCAATTATGGACTTCTATTACTTCAAACATACAAAAGCACCAAAATCAAAGGAATGCAGGTAAAGAGACAAACAAAGCATCCTGATTTGAAGACAGATGAAATCAATAGATAAGAGAGAGATCAAGTCTTTTTGGATGACTTGAAAGACTTAAAAGACAAGAAAGATGCCAAATATAGCCAGCAGAAGCACGCAGGAAGGGATTTTGCCCAAGATACGAGGAATTGCTACTTAAGTAGGAGTTGTCTAAAGCAAGCAGTACTAACCTAGTTTAATACTGCAACACACCAGTTATTACTAACTAGCCAAACCTTATGGTAGACTATCCTTCACTGATCAACCAATACCTGACCAAGATGTATAGAAAAATTGCACTTGAGGACAATTATGACAACCGTACTGCTGTATTTATAACCAATGCATCTTATGATGAAAGAGGGTGTATTGCAGACTTCACAAAATAATTAGAACTGTTGTGAATGTCAGTCCTATTCCCACATCAAGGATTAACTCTATTCATCCTTCAACTCTAATTCTTGGAGATCCACAATCAGCAGTTCAAACAAGAAGCAAAGTGACCAAAAGTTCTGGAGCCCATGCTTTTGTAAGTTATATTCAAAAGCAAAGGAGAAATAATCATAAGGACTTCCAGCATTGTTTATTTGCTTGTTTCTTGTCTCAAAATGAACCCAAGAAGATCTCTGAAGCACTTGAAGATGAAAGTTGGGTTGATGCTATGCAGGAAGAATTGCTGCAGTTCAAGATTCAGAAAGTTTGGATTCTTGTAGATTTGCCTTATGGGAAGAAGGCAATTGGAACAAAATGGGTTTATAGAAATAAGAAGGATGAGAGAGGAGTTGTGGTCAGAAATAAAGCAAGGTTAGTTGCTCAGGGACATAGGCAAGAGGAAGGGATAGATTATGATGAGGTTTTTGCTCCTGTGGCCAGGATTGAAGCCATTAGGATCTTTTTAGCCTTTGCCTCTTACATGGGCTTCATAGTCTATCAAATGGATGTGAAAAGTACCTTCCTTTATGGCAAAATTGATGAGGAGGTCTATGTGTCTCAACCACCAGGTTTTATAGATCCTAAATATCCTTAGAAGGTCTACAAAGTAGTGAAAGCTCTCTATGGGTTACACCAAGCTCCCAGAGCCTGGTATGCTACTTTATCTACTTTCTTGTTGAAGAATGGATACAGAAGAGGAACTATTGACAAGACTCTTTTCATTAAGAAGGACAAACATGATATCATATTAGTACAAGTTTATGTGGATGATATCATATTTGGTTCTACAAAGAAATCTTGGTGTGATGAATTTGAGGCATTAATGAAGAGTAGATTTCAGATGAGTTCTATGGGAGAGCTCACTTTCTTTCTTGGATTACAAGTCAAACAGAAAGAAGATGGTATCTTTATAAGTCAGGATAAGTATGTTGCAGAAATCCTGAAGAAGTTTGATTTTGTTAGTGTCAAGACTGCTAGTACACCAATTGAGACCCAGAAGCCTTTAGTCAAAGATGAGGAAGCCAGTGATGTGGATGTACATCTTTATAGATCCATGATTGGTTCTTTAATGTACTTGACTGCTTCTAGGCCTGATATTATGTTTGCAGTCTGTGCTTGTTCTAGGTTTCAGGTCACTCCAAAGACCTCCCATCTAAGTGCTATCAAGAGAATTTTTAGGTATCTAAAGGGCAAACCCAAACTGGGCCTTTGGTATCCTAGAGTGTCCTTATTTGACCTGAAAGCCTACTCAGATAGTGATTATGCTGGAGCAAATCTTGACAGGAAATCCACAATATGAGGTTGCCAATTTCTTGGCAAGAGACTTGTTTCTTGGCAATGCAAAAAGCAGACAATTGTGGCTACTTCTTCTACAGAGGCAGAATATGTTGCTGCTGCCAATTGCTGTGGGCAAGTTTTGTAGATTCAAAATCAAATGTTAGACTATGGGTTCAATTTCATGAACACAAAGATCTACATTGATAATGAGAGTACAATATGCATTGTCAAGAATCCAGTATATCACTCTAAAACAAAGCATATTGCCATTAGGCATCACTTCATCAGGGATGCTTATGAGAAGAAACTTATATAGGTGCTTAAAATCCACACTGATGATAATGTAGCTGATCTTTTAACCAAGGCATTTGATGTTAGTAGGTTCCAGTTCTTGGTTGTTACTATTTGGATGATCAATCCATAAGCTGCATTAGTTAAGGGGAGGCAATATGATTTGTTGTATAGTTTGTATGAAGTGTTCAATGTACAGAAGCATTTTTAACCATCGGTGACGAATTTCAAGCAGTACATTAGGTTTTTAAGAGTCATTGGGAAGAGATAAAGACGGTATTGATGTACTGTTGTTGCCAACCTTGTTCATTTTTTGATTGGCACAAGTTAGTACCGACAGTGCAAAGTTAGTACCGTTGGGCAAAGATAGTACCGCTATAAAGACGTTAAAGAAAATACCGCCAAGGGTACAAAGTGTAAATTGAAATGGTTTCATTGATTTTAGGTTTGCTAAACCTATATAAACCTATCTTAATTGCACAGTTCACATACGTAATCACTCTCAAATATTTTCTTCCATACAAGCCCTAATCTATCTCTCAATCGACGATCACTAATTTAACCACCATGGCTGTTCTTGAATCGTACCCTAAGCACAATTATGGTTAAAAAGGGTAAACATTTTTCGGGAAAAGTCACACCTTTATTTGCTTCTATGTTGGTACAATCTACTGAGGATGGGGGTGCTACATCAGAAAGACCATCTGAACCACAACCTACACCCTCTCTTCCTCACCCAAGTGAAGCAAATGTTGAGCCTCAGTCTGACCCATCACCTAGACCTTCACCTACTCCTCATATTCCTGATTCCATTCCAGAGGTTTCTGGTGGGAATCAAGGTCAGTCATCCAGTGATAGATCCCTTTCAGGGACTAAGGGTGGCATGACACTCCAAAGTGTCTATGATCTTTGTATCTCTCTGTGTACACAGGTTACATATCAAGCCAATGAGATTAAACACTTGAAGGCACATATCAAGAAGCTCAAGAAGCAAGCCAAACCTGTTATTACACATCACAGAGCTTGAATGAAGACTATTTCCTTGAAGCAAAGATTGGCAGGAAAGAAATCCTTAAAGTCAAACTGTATCCAAAAGGAGTCTGTATCTAAACAGGGGAGGAAGTCTGCCAAAGCTGAACCCTCAATCCACAAAGATCCATTGTTTGATAAGCTTGATGATGATGAAATTGATAATATGGACACTGAGGATGCTCAAGATGTGGGGAGGACAAGAGATGGAATGAATGCAGAGAAAGAGGGTACTGAAGATGCAGTTAGTACTGAAGATGTGGTTAGTACTGACAAAAAAAAGTTAGTACTGACAGATCAAAAGTTAGTACCGACAAGGAGAAAGAAGGTACCGACAAGGACAAAGATAGTACCGTTAGCCTAGATGAAGGTACTGATGATCGAACTCAAGCAAGAAGTGCTACTCCAACCACTCCAACAACCACTCCTACAATATTTGGAGATGATGAAACTATTGCTCAGGTTCGTCTTAACATGAGCCAAGCCAAAGCAGTTTCAAGGGAAAAGGAGAAAGGAGTTGAGCTTAAGGATGTTGACGAGACTGAGAGACCTAGGCCTACTTCAACTAGATCACTATTGACTTTAAAGCCTCTTCTAAAGATTGATCTAAAAGATAAAGGGAAAAAGAAAATTTAAGAGGAAGATGAGTCTGATACTGAATCTGAGGATATTCCTGAAGCTGAAAAGAAGTTTAAGCAACTTGCTAGGGATGAAGAGATGGCTAGAAAGTTATAAGAGGATTGGGAAACAAAAGAAGAAAGAAAAAGATTAGCCGAGGAAGAAGCTATAAAGACTGTCCCTTCAGATGAATATGACTTCATTCAAGCAAGAATTGAAGCTGATAGACTTCAAGCTCTAAGACTTCAAGATGAAGAGAGAGAGAGTAGTTCACTGTAGAAGAAAGAGCAAAGTTCCTTCATGATACAATTGCAACTCAAAGAAGATTTCTTGCAGAACAAAGAGCTATTGCAATTAGAAACAAACCTCCTACAAGAACTTAACTTAGGAATCAAATGATGACTTATCTGAAGCATGTTGGAAACAAGAAACACTCAGACTTAAAGAGCAAAACCTTTTAAGAAATACAAGCTTTGTATGAGAAAGTGAAGAGGTTTAATGAAAGTTTCACTACCGTTGGTTCCACTGAGGATGAGAGAAGGATTAAGGAGATGAATGAAGGAGTAAAAGACACTGATCAGAAGAGATTAAAGGAAGAAGACACAGCACAGGTACCTGCTAAGGTAGAAGTGACAGAACAGGGTACAAAGAAGAGAAAATGGGGTCATATCAAAATGATTGCAAGGAAAAAGCCAAGAAAACAATCAGATGTTGACAGTGATGATGAACATAGAAAATGCCTAAAGATTGTTACATTTAAAGATACCATATATAGTGAGATAATGGAGAAGAAATCATTTATTGCTAGGTTAAACAAGGTATCATCACCGGATAGGGACTATCTTGTTATATACAGAGCCAATGGGAACTTCAGAGCATTCAACTATCTCATAGAGGTACTTCATATATTTGATAGGTAAGATTTGTATCACTTATATAACTTGATGATGGAGCAGTACTCAGAAATTACACTAGAAGGAATTGAGTTGATTCTTTGGGGAGATTTGAAGATAATGATGGAATCCTCAACAGAAGGAAATGATCAAAGTGATTTCTGGGATGATCAACAAGATTAGAAGATTGTCACTTAGAGATTGTATGAAGCTTGTGGAGTTTGCATACTAGAATTTGAAGATGGGACAGTCATTCATATGTTAATTGAAAGAAGATATCCTCTTTCTAAGGATTTATTGCAAAGAATGCTTGATCTAGGATTGGAAGTTAAAAGAGAAAGTACTGTTACCTTTGATTTGATAAGATTTATTAAGCAACAGATTGATGAAGAGTGATGCTGTGAATGGACTTGAGAAGGGTTTGAGTGTTGGCTAACCACCACACAACAAATGGTTATCAGTTCACCATGCTTAATAGGCATAAGAACTGGCTAGTCCATAAGCAAACGGCTTGTGGTAAAGACTTCTCAAATCCGTTTATGGTTGACAATTTACCAAAAATTGTAGGGTTTTCAACTCACCTTGCTTCATGGTGAAGAGTTGGCTAGTCCAAGATCAAACAGTTCTTGGTAAAGACTACTCAAATCTGTTGATAGCTGATAGTTTGCTAAAAACTATATGGTTTATCAATGCACCATGTTATGGCAATGAAGCATTGGCTAGTCCAAAAGCAAACGGTATTTGGTAAAGACAAATCAATTCCGTTGATGGTTGACAGTTTACCAAAAACTGTATGGTAATTAACTCACCATATTTTTCAAATAAAGAGTTAACTATCCCAGAGCAAACGGCTACTGGTAAAGGAACATCAAATCCGTTTATGGCTGGTAGTTTGCCAAAAACTACAAAGCCAACTTAGTTGGATTGTTGCTGAAAAGATGTTGCTGTGTTGCTGAGAAGACAAAGTTGCTGCTGAAGATGGATAGTGTTTAAAGATCAAGATATGTTAAAGTGTTTGGATACATCCTCTATGAACTTAAGAAGATTAATCTGAAGAAACATGAAGTTAAAAGAGTTCAACATTTCAACATTCATGTTTAGGGAGGTTTGTTGGGAATTTTACATTCCTGATCTTAGATAACGTTAGTGATAATACTTTAAGTTACCGATAGTTATAGGTAGTACTGACAGTACATGTGGTTTTAAGTCACTGCTCAGATAGGTTAGTACCAGTTAGTCAGAAAAATAGTTATTTTACACTGTTTAAGGATATGTATGAGGTAGTATTGAAAAAGATATGTATTATCTTTTACGCGTTTTGTAAGCCTGTTAGGGTTTATCCTTGGTCTATAAAAGGAATCCTTACGGCATAGTTAGAATCACCAGTTCAATATACATCTCATACAATCATATCTCATAGTTAGTAATCTGTATTTACTTTAACAGATTAATATAAATCAAAGTTTAGTTTATTCGTTGTTCTTCTTAATACTATTGTGTATTCCGCTTTACAATAAGATTTATAGTCAGTGTTTCTTATAGTCACAATAATAATCTTTCCAACCAAAATAATCTCTAATCCAACAACCCAAGTATCCATGATCAACCAACAACCTATGCTACTGAATTAACCAGATGATATATCACGTCTCTTCAAGGAATCCGCAACGTGTCACCAAATGGAGTGTTTTGCAACGAGGTTTATGGTGGTGACTCTGAAGGATTTGGTGGGAATCCTTTGAGTGATGAGTTTAGGTTATGTAATAGTGATGAATTGAGGTTTATAAATGGTGGTGGACCTCTGGAAATTCGTGGCTATAGTTGTAGTGGTGATATGGTGGATCAAAGGGGTGTTTGGATCATCAGATCCTAAGATCCTCTCAATTCCTTCCTTCTCTCTAATTGATTTAGAGAGTGTGTGTGTAATATATTTGAAGATATGAAATTCCCTAGAGTTTTTGGGGGTATTTATAGGGTAAATTTCGCTTGGGGGCCAAGCAAAGGATGTATGTGGGCGTTTTTGGGGCTAAATTCACGTTTTTAATGCTGCAGACTGAAAGTGCGGCGCACATTTTTATTTGTGCGCCGTACTTAGGATTTTGTGAAAAGTGCGCCGCACATTTTTGGAAGTGCGGCGCACTTGGGGTAATTTTAGTACTTGGACTTATTCATGGTTGTAGATAAATGAATTCTCTTTGCGTGGCCTTCAGAATCGCGTGAAACGGAGTTCGTATGACCGAGTTATGGCCAAAACAGTGGACATGTGTCGGGAGATCTTTATCTTCAGTTATTTCTTCGTTTCAGCTTTAAATCTTCGTGTATTCTTCCATTTTCTTCCACGACACATTCCAAGAACCTAAAATAGCAAATATACTCTATTCTATACCAATAGTTCTTATATTTAACCAATTTATATATGTAAAATTATTGATAACCCAAGAACCTACAATAGCAAATATACTTTATTCTATACCAAAAGTTCTTATAATTAACCAATTTATATATATATAATTATTGATAACCCAAGAACTTAAAATAGCAAATATACTCTATTCTATACCAATAGTTCTTATAATTAACCAATTTATATATATATAATTATTGATAACGCATATAAAAACATGTATAATTTGAGCGTTATCAAATCCTCCCACACTTAAAACTTTGTTTGCCCTCAAGCAAATCTAAAAAAAGAAATTTTATAAACAAGGTCCTAGGTGTTAAGACTAGGAAATTTGTTATATATATATATATTTTAAAATTTTGATATTTTTTTTTATTTTTAAAATTTTTTATTGGGTGTGAAATTTTCGAAAATATTTTTGGTTTTTGTAACAAATAAGTGCAAAAGGCGTAAGCACCCCCTGACACTTAAGGGTTTACTTGCTCTCAAGCAAAATAAGGAAAATAATAAGCTTTACAAAACAAACACAGAATTATGAAAAATATTTTTGAATTTTCAATATGTGAAAACAGAGATGTTTGACAATACCCAACGATCTTCAAGCTGCCATAACATGACGAAGCACCTCACGAATAAGGAAAAGTATAATTCACTCAAACACTCGTTTGCTCAGACATGATCTATTTCATACCATAGGCTTGTACAAGAAACAAAACTGCACCGACATAGCGTAAGCACCAGGTATAAATATCAAAAGAAGACTTTTATTCGGGTTGTAACGTTAGGCTAAGGGTTAATAAGGGTATGGATAAGGCATGGGAAATATATACTGGATTTGGTTTTATAATATACATGTCGACAAGTCCAAGAAACCCATGTTGCTAGTTACGACAATCCACAAACCCATGAGGTTATCGAACCTCTCATCAATGTATCTGGCACATATCATAATATATCAATACGCCGTAAATGCCAACAACAATCCAGCTCTTATTCATCATTTTTCTTTTTCTCTTTTTTTTCTTCTTTTTTTTCCTCTTTTTTTTCGATTTTTCTTTTATTTCACTTTTTTTAATTCTTCCACCAACTAACAATTCCCCTACACTTGTGATAAGAATACACCACAAAAAATACGAAATACGGAGTTTGCAACCTTTGTCTTTATTGAAATGGCACAACACTTATAGCAAAGTGCGAACAAACTATTAGCAAAAATCATCCAATCATACCGAGCAACTAGTAACCAACCATGGAGACTTTTGACAAGGGTTAAGGCTAGGCTAAAGGTTAGATTTTTATATTTTTCATTTATTTTAGTGGATGAGATAAATGAATAGAATGGCTCAGCAGGTTAAAGTAGGGGTATCTAGCACTAAAGATGAGTGCTAACATAAGGTTTTATTTGGGTGGTTAGCTAATTAGTGTAATTAGCTAAATGAATAAATGAAATGGAATGGCCATTTGGGTTAAGTCCTAAGTTGCCTCTTTATCACATAAAAATACCTATATCACGCGAACGTGATCTCACTGCGGTCTCGTAATGATTATCAAGCACAAGTTCTAGAATCACTAAATCACCGGCACACTCATAATTAAAGGAATCAAGCATAAAATACGTATACTATATACAGGCTCAAAATCCTCACATATTTACTAGAATGGTTATAAATGCGCAAGTAATGTTATCAATCCCGAGTCAAATCTGCTTTATCAATCGGGACACATCTGTGATTTCAAAACTTTATTTATTTACTACGTTTTAATTCTAATATATTAACCTAAGTGGCAAAAAATTTTAAAACAAGAATAAATTTTTAGATTATAGAGGGCGAACAAAAGTTTATACTCTTAATAATGAGTTTGATTTTGTGATTTATTTCCCCCCCCCCCCCACACTTAAGTTAAGCATTATGCGTAATCAGAAAATAACTTAAAAGTGGGACAAACAGGAATAATAAATATAAGAGAAACGAGACTTCTCGGGGCTCATAAGTGCTCGGTTGAATTCTGAAAGATACGACGCGAAACAGAACGCCGTCATGTGTATTCTACCACATGTAATATTATAATTTAAATATATCACTCCCTCAAGTGACAAGCTTTACCACCATCCAAGCATCACCTGCTTATTTAATCTGCAAAATAAACTAACTACAAAAACCGTAAAATACAAAAGCGCACTTTTGTAGGCAACAAGATTGCATTTAGCGTATGCAACAAGCCTTTAAACCCCTCGGTGGCCCGAGTGGATGAGTTATAGTCTCGTGAGGGTTTCCAGCGAACACACCCACAAAGTTCAAAATCATATATATTTTTATATATATTTATTTTTTTATTTATATACATTTTAGTAAAACAAGCATACACAAAACATTACGAAATAAAAAATAACATAGAAAGAAAAATATAATTACTAATATTCAAACACTCAAACCACATATATAAAAAAAATTAATGGCGAAAATAAAATCTTTTTGTATTTTTTTATTTTTTTGGTTTTAAGACAAACACATATATCAAACACATAATTATTATTTAAGGTTTAAAATGATAATTTACAAAATTACTATTATTATTATTATTATTAGACCAGAAGTGCATCGCACTTAAAGAAAAGTGCGGCGTACATCGAGTCTAATTTTTTTATTATTATTTCAAATATTCAAATGATGGCGGGAAATATTTATAAATGTGCGCCGCACAACAATATGTGTGCGTCGGTTTTATCATGACAGAAACCATATTTTTTTTACACTTTATTAGTTACGAACACATATATAATCGCAACAAACACATGCAAACACAAACAAAGCAACTAAACAAAAAGAAATACGAAACTCTTTTTTTTAAGATTTTATAATGTTTTTTAACTTTTTTTTTATTTTATATATGGTCATACTTATAAATACACAAGCAAGCAAACATGCAAACACAAAATAAAACACATAACACATAACTAATAAACAGTCAAACAAACACATAGACAAGAACATTATTAAAAAAATGAAACTTCTTTTTAGATTTTTATAGTTTTTGACACTTTTACATAATAATGCAAACAAA
>BQNB010202271.1:0-10850 GCA_026074375.1 Tanacetum coccineum
CAATCATTGTTATATTACCCTAGTTGAGTCCAGATCTTGGATTCTACAATCCGCTCCTAGCCAGCCCACGTCCGCCGTGCAAAACACGGTTGGGAGAGGAAAAGAGCCAGTTTCGCAAGATCGAGGTGGGCCCGCATCTGACGCAGCCCTTCGAGAGTATTGTGACTAAAACTACAACCAGTTGTTGCCAATCATAGCCGAGAAGTTCAATAGGGAGAAAGAAAAAAATGAAAAGCTGAAGGGAGTGAAAGCCCGACTAAACTTTGACGGATCCTCCGGGACATCACAGTACTCTGAGTCAAAGACGATGAGTACTAGGGAGCATGAAAAGAGGCACAGATCTAGGCGCTCCCGCAGCCCAAGACCCAGCCCTAGTGTGTTCTCAAGAATAAGACGCGAACGGTCAAGATCGCTGATTTGAGCAAAATAGAATATATAATATATACCTAAATTACCAAATTAATTATAGTATAGAGAGTTTCCCGTTTAATATAAAATTGCTTGAGGACAAACAATAGTATATTTCCCGAGTGTCGTATCCCGACGAGAAGTGAATTTGAAATTCACGGAAGTATTTTGTTTGATGCTCGAATATCAAGTACTTTTGTTTTTTATTTCTAATTCTAAAAACGCAAAGGGAAGCAAGAAAAAAACAAGTAAACAATTAAGGCAACTAATGAAAAACGTTAACGAGAATTTAAAAACGTGACATTTAAGCAAGTAAATCAAAATTTAACCCTAAAAATGTTTTTTTATAAATCCTAAATGACTAAAAATAATTTTAGAAAAAAGAATTATATTTTTTTGACTTTTATTTTATTTATTATGAATTAAAAATAGTTTTAATCTAAATTAAATATTAAAAATAGTAAACTAATTATTAAAAATCTAGAAAAATTAGGAAAATTACTTTAGACTATGAAGAATCTAAGAAAAATACAAACTAGAAAAGTGGCTGAAGAAATAAGCAGTAAATAAGCAAAATAGTCTAATAAGCTAAAACTGGAAGATTGACTATATTAATTAAATAGTGCAAGTATTAATCAAAAAAGACCCAAGGGCAGTTGGTAGTGAGTGTGTGTCCTAAAGCGTTGGGGTTGTGAAGGAGAGGTCACAGGTTCGACCCCTGTGACCTTTCTTTTTTATAAAACATTTTTTTTATTTTTCTTTTTGAAACTATGAAAGACCAAGTGAAAATAAGCAAACTTAATAAAAGGACTTTTTTATGAAACTCACAAAATAAGCTGGTAATAAGCTAACTAATAGGGCAGAAATGCTTAAAAATTTAACAAGCTTTTGAGCTTAACTGAATAAGCCAAAAAGACCCTATAAGCTAGGACAAATTCTAAATAAGCTAAATGTACCTAACACTAGACTCAAATAAGCAAAAAGGACCAAAAATAAGCTAACATTATAAGCTGAAAAACTCTTAATAAGCTAAAAGACAGCAGACTTTTAAAACAAATTCTAAGACTTATGACAGATTTTAAGCTAGAATTAAGGACACATAAGCTCTAAACATGAGCCAAAAGCTTCAAACAGATGAAGACTAATACTAAGAGGATTCAAATAAGCTGGAATCAAAGGAAATGATTAAGAGATAAGCTAGAAATAAGGCAATGAAAAAGGCAGATCTAGTCTAATAGCTTTTAGCTTTTTGAGATGACAGGCAACTTGAAAGCTAAATCCTAATGACTAAAACTAATCCATAACTTCTAAAATTCCAAAACAGATTTAGATAGAACTACAATAAGCTCAGAATCATCAAATTCAAACAGATTTCAATTAGAATCTAAACCTTGAATTGCTATCCAAATCTGACTTTTTAAGAACATGCACTAAACTGATTTGGCTAAAAATTCTTAAAAGGCATAAACCACAAATTGGAACCCAAAACAGATGCACAAGTTGCATTTAGAAAACAGGTGCATAAGACACTTATATAGACACAAAAACCACAACTTAAATAAGCTTTTTAAGAAAATTGGCTAATGAGCTTTTTGATCAAACTTCAAAACTGCATATTGGCACATTTGATAACAAAGACTTAAAAACTTGACAAATACAACTCTAAGCTTATTAAAACCATCTTTTAGACCTAATTAAAGCTTTTTTAAATTGACTTGAAAACCCAAAGCTGCATAAGCAGTTTAAAATTCCTTGTGCCAAAGACCCCTTTAAAACTTTTAAAAGCAATTTTAAGCTTAGGCAGATTCAAATAAGCTCTTAAATGCTAAAACATATTAAGCATAAGGCAATTAAAGAACAATTAAGCACACTCTAATGAAAAAATAGCACTTAGAAATAAGCTAGGCTAAAAGCTATTTTATAACTAAGATGATGACAGATTTATAGAAATTAAGATTAAATCTAAGCTAAACTATAAACTGAATAAGACAAGCTTATATAGAACTAAACAGGCACAAATACGCATAAGATAAGCTGAATTATAAGCTAAATAAGCAGAAATTAGTAATATCAAAAGATTAAGCTAGAAAGAGTAAAAGGAAGTGTACCTTGATCCCAAGCTCAAAACAGGGATCTAAAATGCTCAAAAGAGGTTTTCAACAAGCTCTAGCTTGTTTGCACAAGCTAGTAAGGTTTATAAGCCCTTCCATAATTGGCTTATCATCCATATCAAAAGCTGAGGTAATTTAGGGGAGGATTTAAGTTAAAATCTAAACTCAGTTTAGCTTTTGAAGGCTAAACTGAGTATAAGCAAACTTATGTAGTAATTCAGAGCTTATAAGAGCTTATAAGAGCTTATTAGGAGCTTATGATCAAATTAAACAACATTGTATTAAGGAAAAACTAGAATTGAACACGAAATTAAATGAAAATTGACTTTTATTAAAAATTTAAAGGTTTACAATGCTTGGAAAAGGAAAGTTACATGAAAATTAAGCTACAAGCTACAATAAGCTACTAAATTACTAAAAGCTAAGCTAAAATCCTACACACCTCTACTGTGTGAACAAGCCCTCTATTTATAGGGGTGAGCGGAACCTTCTAGGCTTTAGGACGCTCTTCATCCCTCTAATCTTGGCCCTCTATCAATAACCGCCTCTAATCTTTAATCTTTGAGCCGTTAGATCAAGTACACGTCTAATTAGCTAATGGGGTGATGTGGGATTGCCAACGTGGCTAATGAGGATGTCAGAGGGTGTCAGTAATCCTTCTAGAAAGATGGGTGTGTGGGTTAACGGCTTGAATTTACCCTGCTTATGTTTGAGCTCCGCGTAAAAGTATGGGAGGGAAAGAGGGTGAAGAACAGTAAGTTTTACCTGTTATTATATCTTTGACTTTGACCAGGCTTATAAAAAGGGTGTTGGGCTTGGATTCGTTTATTTAGGCCAGGAAAGGGTTATAGGATTTATGGATTTTGGACATGGATTATATAAGTGAATAAGGCTTATATTTAGTGTGGTATATGTCTTAGTGGGCTGACCGGGCCCACTAAAATGGGCCCGGTTTGGTTCATTGAAGATAGGTATGCTTTCGGCTTCGGTTTTTTGCGCTCTTTCCATTCTCGTGCTCAGTTTTGTCTGTTTTGCTTCGTTTTTGTCCTTTTATTAAATATCTGTTACCTTCACAATACAAATTACAAAACAGACATATACAATGTATTTTCCATACATTTTTTTGTCTTTTAAGCTCATTTTAATACGGTTAAATGATATGTGATTAAACACATATCAAAATTCCCCCATACTAAGCTATTGTCGTGTCCTCACGCAATGTCATAAATACACACTTAGAAAACTAAAAATTTAAACCCCCTTAGACTAATTACCTCAAAAAATAGCTAAGTGTTCATCTAAGGGGATTAAGAAATCACTAGTTTTGAAAAGCCCCCCGTTTTACCATTTTTATGAATTTATTATTAACATTCATACATATCATAACTTCACGGAACAAGAAACACTTAAAAAGGATAAATTCATCGTCCTTGATTTTTCACCCGCCCCAAACCAAGCTTAAAAATGAAATCATTGTTAAATACAAGTTAAAATGCTAACACTATTCATAAATGCTAATTGTGGATGCATAGCTATTTTTTGCTCCCTTATTCCTAGATCCTCTAAAGATTTTATTATTATTATTTGTGACAAATAAATTAATGTCTTATTCATATAAAGTAAACCGGTTTAGACCACAATTATTTTGAAATTCTTTCCTAAAGAGATGGTATGGCGAGAATAAGGTCAACATTAAGGTTCTAATTTCGCACGATTTAGGGGTTATCCTTTTTAGATAACCCCGGAGTCAAAATTTGGCTTTATTATTATTATTATTGCAACATTATTAAACCTCGGTCCTTTAAACAACTGCCACATCGGTATGCGAGCCGACCATGGTCCAGGAGTCTTATTTCGACCTCGGTGATCCTCGACCTTTTTGAAGGCTGCAACATCGGTTGTGAGCCGGCAAGATGCAGCAAACTTTTATCAGTCTCGGATTATTATTATGTGCCTTATTTAGAAGACTGCCACATCGGTTGTGAGCCGGCAAGAGGCAGTAAACTTTTATCAGCCCACAGTTTTTATTATTATTATTACCTCCACCCTTTAAACGACTACCACATCGGTTGTGAGCCGACAAGAGGTAGTGGTCTTATTTCGGCTTCGGTTTATTACATAACATTATTATTATTAGCCAAATTTCAAGTCCTGTGGTCTTTTAACTACCTAGACAACGGTAGCGAGCCATCAGGAATCGGTAGCCTATTTCCCCACAACACTGACAAAACCTCGATGTGTACCTTACTTTCACCAGAAGGAATCTCTACGAAGTGATTTAAACTAAGAATCGCAAAAACCTAAAGTAACTTTATTTATTCAACAATTATATAACGTTTATTAAGCTGATGGGAGCAAAAAGCCACAATTAACCTCTATGAGCTTTAAAGAGATCCAACTACTCTATGTTTAGCATCTAACTTATATAAAACTCTATCATTTCTCGTTCTTCGCAAATTTAAAATCTTTAATAAAAAGATCCGCGAATGCTTAGTCTAATAAAACAAGCTTTGCATATTTAAAGTCTATCATGGAAACTTGCAAACTCTTGGCTCTTTTCAAGCTAGAATTCGCGTTTTAAAGCTTCTTGTATAAAAGACTAGCAAAAACTTAAATTTATATAAGTTAAGGGGCAAGCTAGAGCGCAACATGCTCTATCAAGTCAAAATTTATTCCTTAAAAGGACAAAACTACGTGTCAAAAAACATATTCTATTTTTGAAAAAAAAATTTAGCATATTTTTGCTATTTTGGTGGAAAAACAGGGTTACGTGAAGACAAGGAAAATGCAAGTAAGATCGAATCGAAAGATCCCCCCATACTAGAACTACACATTGTCCTCAATGTGAGACTATCACCCCATACTAATTTCAAGGCATAATTCAAATATTAAGGGGTCTCTACGCAAATTTAAAGCCGTTTATTAATTATGCTAATAGATAAACGTTAATCAATAAGATCTAGGATATTAGATTCCCATATATAAGCATGTGAAGGATTGAAGATCGAGTAGACGATGGACAAAACCACGAGCACGAGAGCCTTTAAAATCCAGGCAATCCTGGACACAAAACACAAAACACGAAACACGAGAAAGGAAAAGGCGAGCCTCCTTACATCACACTTATTCATAATTATTATACTAACATACTACTACTAAGGATAAGCATGGGTTGACACCCGCAAAGCGCTTGTTTTTTATAACCGAGTCACGAGCCTGACTCGACCCCGGATTTAGTGGTCCATAGGGAAAGTTTGGAGATCCGAGACAACCATTTGTGGTATGTCCCCTCTAAAATAGTGTTTAAGTCTATGACCGTTCACCTTGAAATTTGGTCCATTAGTTTGAGATAACTCGATGGTTCCATAAGGGAAAACTTGAGCAACGGTGAACGGTCTGGTCCAATGGGTTTTTAGCTTACTCTAGAAAATCTTTAATCGAGAATTGAAGAGAAGAACCCGATCACCAACGTTGAAAACGCGGTTCTTAATTTTGGAGTCATTAATCTTCTTCGTTTTCTCTTTGTAGATTAAAGAGTTCTCGTAAGCATGATCCCGGAATTCATTTAATTCATTTATTTGAACTTTTTGGTGATCACCCGGAGTCTTAAGGTCAAAATTACAATGTTTTAAGGCCCAATAGGCCTTATGTTCAAGTTTGATAGGAAGATGGCAAGCCTTTCCGTACACAAGCTTATAAGGAGTGCACCCGATAGGTGTTACAAAAGCGGTACGGAAGGCCCATAATGCATCATCTAACTTATCGGACCATGAAGCACGGTTTTCACCTATAGTCCTTTCTAAAATGCGTTTCAAACCACGATTTGAAACCTCCACTTGTCCACTCATTTGTAGATGATACGCGATAGAAAGACAATGAGTAATTCCATATTTAAGCATAACTTTAGCAAATTGATCATTACAAAAATGGGTACCGCGATCACTAATTATAGCACGAGGAGTTCCAAATCGGGCAAAAAGAGATTTTAAGAATTTAACAACAACTCGGGCATCGTTAGTGGGGAGCGCTTTTGCTTCAACCCATTTTGACAAGTAGTCGACGGCTACAAGAATGTACTTGTTCCCTCTAGAAGACGAGAATGGTCCCATAAAATCGATGCCCCACACTTCAAAGATCTCGCATACTTGAATTGCACTTTGAGGCATTTTGTCTTTTTGCGAGATTTTTCCTTGATGTTGACATGAGTCACATGACTTCACCATGTCATGGGCATCGCGGTAAATTGTCGGCCAATAGAAACCGGAATTGAAGATTTTCTTAGCGGTGTAGTTCGCACCATGATGTCCCCGATGGGTCCATTATGGCAAGCCGTGAGGATATCAATGGCTTCTTGTCCGTGAACACACCATCTAATCACTTAATCCACACAAATCTTAAATAAATAGGGGTCGTCCCAAAAATAATGTTTTACGTCTTTAAAGAATTTCTTCTTTTGTTGGAACGACATCCCTTTTACTACAAAATTCCTCGCATGATAATTTGCAATGTCGGCAAACCATGAGGTACTTGAATCATTATGAGAAGATATCATTCCAAGGGTCTCGAGAGGAAATGTTTCGGTTATTTCCATTTTCTCGAGATCACCTTGATGATGATTCTATAATCTAGATAAATGGTCGGCCGCGAGATTCTCCGCTCCTTTTTTTATCACGAATAATGACATCAAATTCTTAGAGTATGAGAATCCACCGAAGTAATATCGGCTTTGCATCTTGCTTAGCAAGAAGATACTTAAGAGCTGAGTGGTCCGTATTCACTATGGTCTTTGATAAGACTAAGTAAGGCCGATATTTCTCGAAAGCATACACCACGGCTAATAATTCTTTTTCCGTTGTAGTGTAATGTGCTTGAGCATCCGTCATGGTCTTACTTGCATAGTGTATAGGCTGAAAATGTTTAGTCTTTCGTTGCCCCAAGACTGCACCTACCGCATAATCACTAGCGTCACACATAATTTCAAATGGTAGGTCCCAATCGGGGGCAACTAAAATCGGGGCTTCGGTTAACTTTTTTTTAAGTATATTAAACGCTTCAATACATTCTTTTGAGAAAACAAAAGGGGTTTCTTTTTCTAAAAGATGGGTCATTGGTCAGACGATTTTAGAAAAATCTTGAATAAATTGACAGTAGAGCCCGACGTGCCCTAAAAAACTTCGGACACCTTTAACGGAAGTCGGATGAGGGAGTTTAGCTATTACATCAACTTTAGCTTGGTCGACCTCAATCTCGGACTTTGAAATCTTATGGCCGAGGACTATGCCATTTTTAACCATGAAATGGCACTTCTCCCAATTTAAAACTAAGTTAGTATCTTCGCACCGTTTTAGCGTTTTATCTAAATGGGAGAGGCAAGACGAGAATGAATCCTCGAAGACTGAGAAATCGTCCATGAAGACCTCCATTGTTTCCTTGATTATTTCGTGAAAAATGGCCATCATGCACCTTTGAAACGTGCCCGGAGCATTACATAAGCCAAAAGGCATACGTCGGTAGGCAAACTTCCCATAAGGGCAAGTAAAGGTAGTCTTCTCTTGGTCTTGCAGGTCAATAGGAATTTGAAAATATCCTAAAAATCCATCCAAAAATCAATAGTATTCATTTCTAGCTAAACATTCTAGCATTTGATCCATAGAAGGCAACGGGAAATGGTCTTTACGAATGGCATCATTAAGCTTTCGATAATCAATACAAACTCACCATCCCGTAACTAACCTAGTGGGTATTAACTCATTATCTTCGTTTTCAACTACGGTCATGCCACCCTTCTTAGGCACACAATGAACGGGGCTCACCCACGGACTATCAAAGATAGGGTAAATCAATTCGGCATCAAGGAGTTTGATAACTTCCTTTGTGATAACCTCATGAATTTTCGGATTCACCCTTCCTTGATGTTGAACCGCCGGTTTGAAGTCGTCTTTCATTAAGATCTTGCGAGTATAAAAACTAGGGTCGATACCCTTAATGTCAGAAATTTTCCATGCGATGGCCCGTTTGTGTGACTTAAGAACCTTTAAAAGGGCGGCTTTTTCTTCTTCTTTTAATTCTTTAGAAATTATGACGGGTAATTTATCGGTCCCTTTTATAAATGCATATTCTAAATGAGACGGTAAATCCTTAAGCTCGAGTTCCGGAGGTTCTTCGGTTGAAGGCTTCATCATACTAACATCAAATTGCTTAAGGTCGTCATTCTTCATCGGAGGGAGGGTCTGAGACGGGTCTTCATTTAACATTTTTTCAAGGTAAAGAATGTCTCCCTCCGTGTCGTAATAATCGTCATCTAAATTAGAAAGCTCTTCTGGGGTACGTAAAAAAGTCTCAATTTCTTCCAAAATGAAATCTCCTCCTTCAAAAGGAGTGAACAAGGGGGAAGAAAAAGCGATGATGGGATCCGAAGGAGTGGGATTGCCACTTGACGAACTATCCGAAAATCCGAGCATTTCTTGAGCATACTCCTCACAAGCAACGTCTATGACATTGACTTGATTAACCATTTCGTAACTACGGGAGTATCTCGAAGTTTGCCCGACTTTAAACGTAATGGCCTCATCATCGACTCGTAGAGTTAATTCTTCACCATAAACATCGATTAAAGCTCTTGGCGTCCTCAAGAAAGGTCCCCCGAGGATGAGGGGAACCCGAGGATCAACATCGTAATCTACTACAACAAAGTCGGCCAGAAAATAAAACTTTTCTACTTTCACAAAAACATCTTTGGCAACTCCTTTCGGGTGAACGGTCGATCGGTCCGCGAGTTCGAGTGTCATGCGGGTTGAAGTGAGTTCCGGGAGCGAAAGCTGCTTCCATACGGAAAGAGGCATTAGATTAATGCTAGCGCCAAGATCGGCCAAGGTAAAGCATTCATCTAGCTCCGAAAAATTACACGGGATTAAAAACTTGCCAGGGTCTCCAAGTTTTTCAGGCAACTAAGTTTCTTGAGCAACTTCTTAGGAGTACCCGCAGGAACAATTTTTCATTAACCAAGTTTTTGCTAATTCAAACAACTTTTCTTTATTACTTAGAAGACTCTTAAACGTAGAAGCAAACTTTGGCATATGAAGAAGAGCATCCGTGAAGCTAATATCGAAGTGTAATCTTTGAAAGATTTGAAGAAACTTCAACATTTGATTATTAGCTTTTTCACGAAGCTTTTGGTCATTAAGCCTCGAAGGATAATTAAGCCTCGAAGGATAAGGTATTGACGGTTTAGGTTTAGGCTTCGGAGCAACTTCGGGCTCCGGAATCGGGTCTTGGACAACCGGAGGTTGGACGTGTGCGGTACTTCCTAAACTTGTATTTTGCACCTTGTCCTTTGTCGCCTCGGTTTCACGTTCCACTTCCTTCGGGAGAGGAGAAGGAGTAGGTGGAATCGTAGGTCCATCATAAGCAACACCACTTCGGGTGGTAATAGCTTTCACATCACCTCTCGGGTTAGCAACGGTATTACTAGGAAGTGATCCCGAACCCGAGGAATTTTGATTTTGCATATTAGTTAATATGTTCATTATTTGATTGTTTTGATTTTCTATCTTATTGGTTCTTGCATCAATCGTAGATTTGAATTCATTTCACAATTCCGTCTTCATGTTCGTCATTTGAGTTTGCATTGCTCTTAATGTAGCTTCATTACTCTTTATGTAGCTTGTTAACTCGTTCGAAGGTCCAACTTGAGCTTGATAATTCGGAGCTTGAAAATTTGGAGCTTGAAGATTAGGAGCTTGATAATTGTTGTTTCCTTGATTGAAATTTTACCCTCTTCCTTGATTGTTCGGAGCTTGATAATTTGGGGCTTGAAAATTCCCTTGATTTTGATTTTGATTGTATTGTTTTTTATTATTCGGTTGATTAAAACCGGGTGGTCCGAGGTAATTATTCGAGCGATAGCTAAGCAAATTACGGTCACCTTGTGGTTGGTAGGAATTACCCCCCGAATTATAGTTACCCGTAGTAGCATAAGCTGCCTCTTGAGTGTAGCCACCGACGGCTGGGCACTCGGTAAAAGAATGAGGACTACCACAAGTCTTACATTTTGTATCAACAGATTTGACCGTTTATATTTGTCTCATCATCTCTACAAAATTCTTATTCATCATTTCCGATTGTCGAACAACTTCAGGACTCTCAGTAGTAGTAGAAGAGATATTTCTAGACGTCTCATCTTGAGTTGCTGAAGTGTCCCAATGGTTGTGGTGAGCGGTCATGTTCTTGATCAATTCGTAACATTATTTCGGTGTCTTTTGCATAAAAGTTCCTCCCGCTGCAGCATTGATGGTGTCCCGATGACTTAATGTCAAACCATTATAAAACGTA
>BQNB010202274.1:0-10850 GCA_026074375.1 Tanacetum coccineum
AGAAAGAGAGGATCCCAAACACTTATGTGAAGTGCTAGTATATACTTTTTGTGCTTTTAATTACGAGGTCTAGAAGGCTGTGTCGTAAACTGCTTTTAAACAGTAGGTTAAATTCCCCAATATTGCTATTGTCTAGGTAGAAAAGCCCATTTGCTTTAGGACAAGCAAATCCCAAGTGTAGTGGTATTTGATGAGGTGTCATTTTATACACTTTTTCGAGGGCATTTAACCCCGTAAATCATGCAAATATGCCCAGATTATGTGCTTAATCATTTATTTTCAGGTTTTTAGCACTTGGATGGCATTTGGAGGAAATACACGTGAATTGGGCTCATTTGGAGAAGAAACGAACAAGACTACGACTCTACACCAAGAACCATGAAGAATTATTCACTCAAAGCCTGGAGACGGCATTGCAACCATAAAGCGACGGCATCATGACATTCATGGTGACGACGTCAGAGATTCATCAACGGTGTCAGGACGTGGCCGACTTAAAGTGGATCTAGAACCATCTACGTGGCGACGGCGTCAGAAGTACAAAGCGACGCCGTCGCAGTGATATCTCTATATATACAAAACCAATTTTAGGGTTTTAAGTGTGTAACTTTGTATAACTTTATGGAGACGAACCCTAGCATTTGCAGCAGCTTTAAAGGTTATTTTTAGGGCCTCAAAACCTTATTGTACTACCATGGATCCATGTTTTAATTCAAGTAAGGTTATTTATCATTCATCCTTCAATATGTCTATGTGATGTGTGATTGATTTATCTTCTTGCTTTCATTATAACATGCGAGGCTAAACCCTCCTTTGTATTTGCTTATGATTGCATGAAAGTTAGATTGTAGATCTTATTATTGTTACTTCTTGTTAATGAATGTGCGCGTTGGGCTTTAGAAAACCAGCTTTTGTCTATATCGTTGTAGACATGTCTAGGGAAACGCGAGTGCATAGAAAGGATACCATCGGGTAACAGTCTTCATACTACCTTACCCCCTTATATGGTTAATCCCTCTTAAGGTATTTCACACGCATTTAATATACTCTTAGGGGTCTTGTAATAGTCTTCATACTACCTTACTTGTGCGTTGCCCTAACAGAATATTAATTAGACGGCAGGTTCGTGTAATCCGTTTATGACCTAGGAAATACTTACACAGATCTTCACAAGTGTAACAAGGCAGCAGGGTTAGGAGAAGTAATCTGATAAGTAGTGCATGATTAAGTAAATACATTTAATTATCATAAAGTTATCACCAGTAGTTTAAATTATAATTAGTTTACTAATTAGTCAAACAAACCAACCTCTCAAACCTTAGATTTACCTGCTTTCATAAAATACAAAAACACAAAATTAATCTTCTCTCAACCCCTAGAATTATGTTAGACCGTGATCAAGTCTTCCCATCCTATACCTCTAGAGAACGATAACAACCCCCGATTCTTGCCTATACTACTACTACAACGGTTAGGTGCACTGCCTAGGGAGTTGTAAAACTTCGTGTAGAAGTCCTACGATGACCGCATTAAGTTTTTGGCATTGCTGCCGGAGAATAGTTAGGTTTTGATCATAGTTTAATTTAGTTCTACTCGCTTGAATCCTTTTAAGTGAGACTTTAATTTCGTATATTAGCTTTCTCGTAGTCTATCTTTTCTTTGTGTGTTTGTTTGTAATTTTCATTAACTATTCCATTCTTCATTAGGGAGTACGCGAATCCACCACCAACCAGTAATCGTCGTGCCCTACCAGCTGCACTGCGCGCACAAGCCGTCTAAGAGCTTCATGAGCTACAATGAATTTCAGCCTTTGTTGACTCTCGCTTAGAGAGTATTGAATGATTCCTTAATAACTTCACCAACCAACCTAATGAGACTAATATGGATGACTTTGAGTCCGATGATGAATCGGTTGACACACACCTTGTTTCTCCCTTTCCTCATTCAGACAATGATTCAGATAACGGTGAAGTGCTTAATGAATTGATTGAGTACGAAAATGTTGGAATGCTACACCGAGAAAAGGCAATTAATAGTTTCGATAGGAATGACTTGGAATTCTAATGTATGATCGGATTTTGGAAGTTTGTCGCCTACTTTGACCCCTTCTTACCAATGAACATTATCACGCGTAAAGCCTATAACACTATAATGGTAGAAGGATTAGAAAGTACAGGGAAAAACTTAGTTGTCGTTGTTAGGGATGTCTACATGTTTGTAGGCCGCTTCACCTACATCACGGATTTTGTGGTATTGGAAGACATAGGAGAATTTAATCAGATAAATAAGGCTGAAGTTGTAATGGGTAAACCCATTAGGAATATCACTAAACTCGAATATGATTATGCTAAGGGATTAATGTCTTTCAATAGGATATTTGATAATTACACATTCCAAATGCCACGCACCATACCTAGGTTTAAACATTAGGGGCACGTATCATGGAGTAAGATCCTGTGACAAATGAGATTTTAGCAGGTTAGTTAAAGCCTGTATAATTCAGTTTATGTGTGTCATTATGTGTTTTATATGTGTATGAGATGGAAGTACATGAGTGATGAATCATGGTACTTGTGGAAATGAAATCATTTGAAAGCTTTGTGTAGTTTCAAATGTCGTGTACGTAATATTCTGTGTACGTACTATGTATATGTAATTCATATTATATATATTAGTTTAGTATTTTATAGATTTTAGAGTGCTTTCTATTTTTAGAAATAGTTAGAATCGAAGGTTAGTTTGAAAACTAGTTAGAAAGTTCAAGGTTTAGCAAAATAATTAAAGGTTTTTACTTAGAATTAAAGTAAATGTATAATAAATAAATAAAATAAAATAAAATATATATATATATATATATATATATATATATATATATATATATATATGTAAATTCGGTTGTATAGGCCGAATAAAAGAAAAGAAAAAAAAGGAAAGTAATCCTAGTTAGATTACAATTTGTATTTGGTAATTATCTTTTAACACTATAAATACAAATCATAACTTAATCAAAAATCACTTTTTCTCTCCCCTACAACCCCAATCGGTCGAACCTTAAAAACAAGAAGAAAACCCCAAAATTTTTTAAGGTTTTGATTTTCAAGAGTTAAGGTATTGTTTTCTAAATCCTTTTTCAATTCAATTGATTTTATTTAACGTAACGATTATTAAGGATGTATTAGGGTTTTATATTTATGATTAAGTTTCTTAAATTAATTAGTTTAGATAAATCTTAGATCGTTAGGGTTACATTTATAAATTATTGTTAGAGTTTAAGGCTCGAATTTCGTTTAAATTGTTTGATGAATATCTTCGTGATGGAGTAATGAAACATTTATTTTCTTAAGGTTATTTATAAGTTCAGAGAGTCTACTTTTCAAAAAGTCTGGCCTTGAGCGATTTGAAGTCCGAGAAGTTAGTTAAATGATTTTTGCAAGAAAAGTTGTTAAAACAGTAAATACGGGTCAGATTTAGGTCAGATTACGAGGAGTAAAAACCCTATTTAAAATTCGAATTAAGAGTTTCCAAAACATAGAGATCATATTTCATGTGTCTATTAACTTCAGTTCAAAGAGCTAAGGCTAATTCATTGTTTAAGTGTGTCTAATGAAGTCGAACTTTTTGGTGTGCGTTCAGATCCGAATCTGGGTGATTTATGATGATGAATTTTTAAAAAAATAGTTATACTCACTATTATTTTTATTCAAAAATCATAGAAGCTGAAAACTCATTGGGGAGCTATGGGATGTAAGTAGAAGAACCAATTAGGTGTTTAAGTATTTTATTTAGAGTCATCTTGTAACTATAAAAACTGAGTAAAAAAACAGAAAGTTAAGAAGTAAAGTTTGTGAGGTACTTGAGGTTAGCAAGTATGAGGAGTATATAGAAGAGTTGAATCAAGATAGGATATAGAGTATCCATCGTTGTGATTGTTACATCGACTTGGGTCTGTGACCTAATCGATAGTAACATATGTGTGTATTGTTTTGTTTAGATTCTTTGCAAGATTAAGTAAAGGAATTGGAATTTGTTTTGCATCAGGTGAGTTTTACAGTCCCACTCTTTACTTATATTTTAGGATGGAAATGATGCAAAACTGTTTTTGAATTATGAACCGTGATATGTGTTTTTAAGTGTCGAACTATATGATTGCTATGTGCTATTGCTATGTGATATAAATTATGGTAAGGCATGTGCATGTGAGGATGACATGACCATGTGTGAGACCCGAACAGACTTAGCTAGTCAAGCGGGTCAGTTTTGTGCGGAGACATTGTGGGACAGAGGGGTACGATCCACCCTAGATAAATGTGAATTTATTTTGTGATAGAATATCCATGCATATATGTTCATAAATGTTGTTTTTGTTGATCGCGGTGTCATAAGTAAGTCTTAAACCTGTAACTCTCACCAACAATTATGTTGACATTTTTAGCATCATTTTCAAGTGAGCAAAACGTGTGAAGAGTTAGGAAGAGGAGTTAACTGGACCATAAGCTTGCATGCGGATTCTATGATTTATCTGTTTTAGTTTTCATTTTAATTTGTCATGTTTTGTTCTTCATGCATTATATGTTGGATTATTGTTTTGGGCGTTGTCATAACACGCTTTGGATCTTGAAGTTTAATGAATTTCATTTTTAGTTTTCTCTATTTTGACGCCTTGTGTTGTGATGATGCCTATTGATCATGCCTTGCGATTCCGCCTTGGTGGGGTGTGATAATTTTTCATTATCCAAATTAGAATTCTGAAACATTCATGTTCACAGACTCATCAAAAGTAGAAGTAAACAGTAGGAACTAGTTTTTTTTTCAAAGAATGACATTGTTTATTAAGAATAAACATAAAGGTGAAAGTTCGCGAGGTATAAGAAACATCGTAAGTAGAGATCATTATGGTTCTCATGATTGTTTAATGGCCGATTATTTTAGTGAGCATCGAATGTACGATGCAAATACATTCCGGAAGAGGTTCTTAGTGAGTCGAGAACTTTTGTTTCTGGGATACCTGGGTTTCTGACTCGACATTACAAGCCGACTAATCCTAGGGCGACTATCCTTTTGGATAGCCCAGAGTCGGCGTAGGTGAACCTCTGTGGCCAATTGGGGATTAATTTTCTCCTTATGGTTCGAACCTAAGACCTCTAAGCACTTTCGTCCTAAGAGGCTAAGCCCTTACCACTAAGTCAAGAACTATTCACAAGCATAGTTGAAGATGTAACTAATCATTATGAATTCTTTCGTAATAATATTGATTGTACCGGAAAGAGAAGGCATTTCAGCATTGATAAAGTGCACATGTGCAGTTCGTCAATTGGCATATGTCGCCATTCTTAATGCCTTGATGAATATTTGCAAGTGAGTGCAACCCGTGTTTTTATTGGGTATATCTGTAAGTCTATTATGGAAATATATAGAGCAGGGTACTTGCGAAAACCTACTTAGACTCATGTGGAGAAACTTTATCGGTTTCACGAAGAAAAGCACGGGTTTCCATGAATGTTAGAATGCCTTGATTGTTTGATTTGAGAGTGGTTTGGTTTTCCAAATCCCTGTAAATGGAAATATTATAGATGTGATCCCGGTTCGAATCCATTCATTATGTTAGAAGATGTTGCATCACAAGACTCACAGATATGACATGTTTTCTTTAGTGTTTCTGAGGCGAACAACGACATTAAAGTTATACATCAATCACCTATATTCAACGATCTTAGAGACGAAAAAGCACCAAAGGTTCTGTTTTTGGATAACGGTGTAAGTTACAAATGAGCATATTATCGTGTCCGACGAGATATATTCAGAATGGGTAACACTTGTTAAGTCGATTTCACATCCAAGAGACGATGACCGCAAGCGAATATAATATAAGTAAATGCATGAAGCGGCATGGAAAGATGTGGAGCGAGCGTTTGATGCTCCCTCAAGAAAAAATAAGCTATATTAGCCAATCCCGCACGACATATGTCTTTTGATGAAATACAAAATATGATGCATATTGGATGTTGGGAGCCCAAATCAGGGTGAAGTAATCAATAGCCTAACTAATTACCAATGATGGTTACATGATAGCACTTGAAGTCGTGTAATCACTTTTCAAAGAAGATTATTCGACCCTATGCATGGGTTACACGGATACCTCCTTGGGATAAAACCAAGTGTTTGTTCTTGTTTGAGGCACCAATCATGAACCCTTCGCTTCTAAGTGTTTATTGTTTTCTATGTGTTTTTCCATGCAATCGTGATCCCTATTTATAGGGGAAATACTCAAAACCTAGTCAATGGAATTAATGAGAGATTAATGGCCAACTAATCTCTTTCATAATTATCCTTTATAATTTTAGGAATTAGTGGTTACATGACCAAATTAAATATGATCATTTAATGTAGTCAAACCTGCCACTTAAATAGGCAAAAGTTGTTACAGACATTTAATGTAGTCAAACTTGCCACTTAAATATTTGTAACCACCCATTTAATCTAACCACTAAAAGAGTCAGGGAAAATCAGTGACTTGATGGGTGTACACTCCGTACCTCCAAACCCATTTCCATGTATGAGCTGATCCCGCAATTGCACTAAATTTCCAACAATGTATACATGCATATATTATAGAATATGATTCGAAAACACAAAGGAAATGCGATATCTCTCGACTGGCATCCAAAGAAAGCACATCGTGAGGAACCTCGTACGGACTCATGAACAAACGCTACAAGTTATTAGAAAATTAAATCTATAGACACACATCACAACCTTCGTGTCGATTTGGTCTAACATCTTTCCCGTGAAGTTTAATTTAAGTTTTTAATATGTATGATATTTTTAATTTTTAATATAATGTTTTTAATTGTGAATGAAATTTGAATTTAATTTTTAGTTAACTTTGTTAAAACAATAAGTTTGGTGGTGAACATAACACCTATAAGGTGGTGGGTTTGATGTTGTGTTGAATAGTGACGTGACGATGATGGGTTTGGTGACTATAGTGCCCAGCCTATGGCACGAGAAACATGATTATTCTTATCTTGTACGAGCTGGACAACTTTTTGAGTTTTTAAAGATTTTCAAAAATGGTCCTTAGCAGTTTTGTCAAGGAAGTCACGAAGTGACACGGCTAATAAATTCTGAACATGTCATTAAAGCTAATGCAAAATGTAGTAATATTTTGTTTCAACCAAATCCGCATGTGTTTTCACATGCATGACGCTGATACACCTACGGTTTGGATAACTATCATAGTTATTTATGTTTAGGATATGTGTTGATTCGTATTAGGAAAGTCAATAACTTGTGTTAGGAAAGTGTCAAGTCAATGTTTCTCTTGTAGTTGGCTTATGATCTAAGCCATGTCTTTTATTTGGTATATATACCGAATCATTCTTCATTATTCAATCAATCAATCAAATTAAAGATAAACAAATCTCTAGTTCTTCTCTTTATTTTCTGACGGAGCCAGCACACGCTTGTAGTGGTGCCCTATCCCGATACAACCCCTAACCGGGTCGTATTAATTGGTGCTTTCATTGATACGACCAGGTTAGGGGTTGTATTAGGATACGGCACCACTTCAAGCGTGTGCTGGCTCCATCAGAAAATAGAGAGAAGAACTAGAGATTTGTTTATCTTTAATTTGATTGATTGATTGAATAATGAAGAATGATTCGGTATATATACCGAATAAAAGACATGGCTTGGATCATACGCCAACTACAAGATAAACATTGACTTGACACTTTCTTAACACAAGTTATTGACTTTCCTAATACGAATCAACACATATCCTAAACATAAATAACTATGATAGTTATTCAAACCGTAGGTGTATCACTCCCCACTCCTTCACAACCACCTTGTCCTCAAGGTGATGTCTAAAATATCTTGATTCCGGGATCTCATATTCTTCCTTGAATAAACATGAATTCTTTCAAATGGTTCTTCACATAAGGTTGATAAACAACCAAACAAGATACGAGCCATCTAATCTTTCTAGTCGCTTCGGACTTAACCTTCTTAAATTCCTCTTCATCAATTTTTAGAGCACACTTGGTTTTAACTTCTTGATGATCATGAAGCGTCAGATTTAGATCAATCATCATCTTCTTTAAATCCTTGGTTTCTAAAGCCCCCCTAATGTTGTTCTTTAACTTTAACTCCATTAGAAGTTTCTTCACCTGCTTCTCCAACTCATGAACTACCGTATGATCTTTTTTTAACTTTTCATTAGCATCTAAGGACCCTTTTACCTCAAGTAAAGCTACTTCATTTTGCAATGATGTAAGGGTATCTGCTGTCTCTTTAATGGTCTACTCTTTCTCTGTAGTTGCCTTCTCTTTATGCACAGTTGCCTCAACATGAGCCCCTGTTTCTTCCACCTTGTTCGACTTATGGAAAGTTGTTTCCTCAAGATGTTGAACATGTACCAGGTCTTTTGGCGTGGCGATGGTTGTAGTGGACCGATTGTCCTCCAAACGGGCCTCTATCATACGAGCCAACAAAAACACATAGCCCAAGGTAATAGGTTTTGATGCTAACAATTCTCGCTGCTAGTGCAGTTTAAGCCTAGAAATATAGAATGTCACACCCCCAAATGGTGCCTAGTCGAAAACACATGTCCGAGGGTGTGACGCCATAATACACATCACACAAGATACAAAGAACGACCTCTATGGGTACGTTTAAAATCCAACATCATTGCATTGATTAAAATAGTTAAAGTTTTACATAGGCCCAACGATAATATGCGGAAGCGAATAAAAGGTTTTAAAGTTTGACAACGATGTTAACATAGATAATAATAGTATTTGAAATCGGTCCAATGCAAGGCAACACCAACAAGCAAGCAAAGACATCCATAGCTAATCACTTGAGAAAAACATGCTAAAACAGTCAACATAAAGTTGAGTGAATTCATAGGTTTAAATTTAATATTAAAGGTGGACCACAAGTTCACAGTACGCACGTGACAGTTATAGGAGATACAACTTCACATAAAAAGCATTTACGTTTGCACTAAGCTCATGACACCGAAGCTCAATTTAAAAGGAAGCATTTTATATGCCAAATAGTATTCCGCGCCCTAAAGGTATCTGACCAGGATCACCTATTGACATTCCGACATGGTATATATTCGTTTGTTCGGACCTCCAAAACTAGTAAGCGCTACTTACTCGGATAGGGATAATTAGTCCCAATAGATCTATTTACAACATTCGCGCTCACTTAACCAGTACGGTCGGTTAAGCAATTGACGGTTCATGATAATTCGGGCATTAGTGGTCTATTCGCTACTTAGGCAACACGTAATCAGGAAAAGGAAACGTAAAGTAACTGTGTCCATAGTTTGAAAACAAGCAATGTTTCTCACCCCAAAATAGTAAAGTAAAAGTAGTAAAACATGGGGCTATGAACTCACCTTAGCAAAAATGAGCAAATGATAATCACGCAAGTAAAAGATGATATAGAAATCTAGCCGTGACCTAGAATAATAACGCGTCTTAGAAAAACGGAAAGTATGCCAAGAATTGCACAATATGTTCATCACCAAAAGACATCCATGTGTGTTTGCTTTAGTTTGATTATTGATTGATAGTTTTTATACACTATATTATATTAATACACAAAAGTATAGAGAATAATTCCCAAAGCAGCCCTCTAGGAAAATTCTTATACAAATATATAATAATAATAATATACGTATGTTTACCGGGAAATTTGCTTTCCTGTGTCGTTTCCCCAACGACTTGTGAAATTGAATCGTCATCCTCGCTTTAGTTTGGATTATGATTTGAATAAGAGAAAAGAGAGATTTGATTATCTATAACTACTAAATAAAAGCAACAAATAAAATAAGCACACAAAAGCAATTAATGAACTAAGATAATTGACGGGAACAAATAAAACGCGACAAATAAGCAAATAAGACCAAATTAACCCTTAAAATGCAAACTAAAATTTTAAATCTAGAATAGGACAAAAGAAAATTTTAGGAAAAAGAAAAATATTTTTTTGATAATTTTTGAATTTATTATGAATTAAAAACTATTTAAATCTATTTAAATCCTAAAAAATAGCAAACTAAGTCCTAAAAATTAAAAAAATGATTTTTAAACTTAGAAAAGTCTAAAATAACATAAAAACTCAGAAAACTATTTTTAACTATTTTTAAAATTAAATTCTTATTTTTAAAATTAAAAATAAAAGCTCAAAAATGAAAATTAAAATCTAAAAAGGTGTAAAAATATTTTTCTGAATGTAAAACTAAAAGTATTTATTCTAATACTAAAAGCTATTTTTTTGTATTTTTATAAAACTTTTTTCTATTTTTTATGTATTTTCGAATTTTAAAACCTTAGAAAAATGATTAAAAATAATATACTTTGTGGAAAATTACCAAAAATTCACGGAAAATCTAAAAAGCTATAAAGTTCAAGGGAAAAATAAGAAAAGGCTCACAGCTTAACAAATAAGCCCTAAATTAAGCAAACAAGCTACGGAGTGGCTAATGGGCTTAAGGCCTAAACAAAGGTTAAAACTAAAATGTGTACAATAGCTCACGGATGAGCTATTGTAGCACAATGGTTAACATGCATGGTTTGTGAGGGAGAGGTCACGGGTTCAAGGTTGGCTTACAACTTTTTTATTTTTTTTATTTTTTCAAAACCAAAAGTTGGAACTTATAGAACACACATTTTAAGCATTTTTTTATAAAAACAACATAAGCTGAAAGTGAGAAATAAGCTCTCTAAGAGCTTTGAAACTACCGAATACAAAAAGTGAGCTTTTAAGCTCACTATTGCTTGTTTTGACTAAATCACTTGCACAAAGCTCAATATAAGCTCAAATCTAAAACA
>BQNB010202279.1:0-10849 GCA_026074375.1 Tanacetum coccineum
GAACTCTACAGCAGAATGGTGTTGCAGAAAGGAAAAACAAGACCCTAATTGAGGCAGCTAGAACTATGTTAGCAGACTCACTTTACCTATCCCATTTTGGGCAAAGGCAGTAAATACTGCATGTTATGTACTGAATAGGGTATTAGTGACCAAACCTAAAAAAACACCTTATGAAATATTAATAGGTAACTCACCTAGTATTAGTTTTATGAGACCTTTTGGGTGCCCCTTGACCATTTTAAACACCTTAGATTCCTTGGGCAAATTTGATGGGAAATCTGATGAAGGTTATTTGCTTGGATACTCTACCTCTAGTAAAGCTTTTAGAGTACACAACAAAAGGACCAAAAGGGCAGAAGAGAATCTTCACATCAATTTTCTTGAAGATCAACCAAATGTGTCAGGAACTGGTCCAAATTAGATGTTTGATCTTGATTTTCTCACCAATTCAATGAACTATATTCCTGTTAGTGTAGAAAATCAGGTTAATGTGGATGCAGGTACACAAGATTCTTATGTTGCAGGTTCATCAGGAAAAGATAAAGGACCTACTCAGGAATACATATTGCTTCCACTACAACCTCATAGGACAAGGATTCCGGTAGAAGATGTTGCTCCAGGTGCACATGAAAAACCTTCTGAAAGTTCACCTAAAGACAATGTTGTACAAGTTATAGAAGATGTTGCTGATAAGGAAGGACAACATCAGATGACAGAAGATGAACAAGTCTTGCATGATGAACTTGAGAAAATGATTGCTCAAGAAGTGGTTGCTAAAGCTTTGGATGATGCCACAAGACAAGCTTTTGAATAAGAAAAGAGGAATATTGCATCTCAAAAGAGGGCAGCTCAGGCTACCAGTACTAACAAACTTAGTACTGTTAGGTCATATGTTAGTACTGCTACCACACCATATGTTAGTGCTGCTAGTACTTCCACAGGTGTAAATGCTTGTGAATCATCTTTTGTCTATCTTGGAGGATAAATACCTATTGATGCATCTACTCTCCCTAATGTTGATCTACTATTAGCCTTAATTATATTAAGTCAAACAAGAATGTTATCGGTCTTATAAAGTTAAACTAGGTCTTGTATTGTAATAGGCTAGTCAGGTTCAACGGGCTTGGATTGTAATCTAATATTGTTTGTGTTTCGGGCTCAAAGCCTAAGTTTAGCCAAGCCCGACCCAAGTAGAAAAGCCCACATGCCACTTATGGCTCAAGGGTATAAAAGAAACCCTCTCCACACATGGAGAGGGTGTTGGTTGCATTTTCTCACACTTGTAACTCACCACTTTCTCTCTCTAGTCTAACTTTCCTAGTTCTTTCTTCTCTTCCTTTTATTCTTTCTTTATAGCCGGCTCAATAAGAGCTTATTTAAGGCTTATTCAAGTTTGCTTATTAGTTGTGTAGGAATATTATAAGACCAACATGATCACTCACTAAGGGGTGTTTAGTGTTCGATTTTTGTGGTTTAGATAAGCAAACCGTTGCTTATTTGTCCTTAATAAGCCCACGGTTCAAAAGCTTGGAGCTTATTGGCTTATTAACCCTTTTTCTCTCTTTGTTCTTCATGATTCTTCACTTTATCTGGTTGTCATTTAAAGAATTAGATAAGCTCCACGGTTGTTTGCTTTTAAGCTTATTAATTTTGGCTTATTTTTCTTCTTTTCCTCCTTGATGTTGTGTTAAGGGTTCGATTTAGAAAAGTCACAAAGGTCACGTTTTCTTTTTTAGTTCAATCTTCCAACTAGTTTCTTAGTTTTCATAATTTTTGTGCTTATTTTTGAGCTTATACCGAGCTTATTTCGGGCTTATTTGTGGTTTGTCTTATCCTAATTGTGGTCCAAACCGGTTGGGACAAAGATCCATAATTGTTGCTTCACAAGTAAAGGACAACTTGTTTGTTTGTGTTTGTGGTCCACACCCGAAAGAGACACCGAGCGGAATATGTCATAGGTTGAGCGAAACATGCAGGTGAAGCGAAATATGCAAGTTAAATTTCCAAGCGAAATATGTTGATATTTGAGCGAAATATGCAGGTTTAACTTTAAGCGAAACATGTTAAAAATGAGAAGCGAAATATGTTGAATGTTAAGCGAAATATGCAGGATTTTGTTCAAGCGAAATATGTATAGAAACTGAAGCGAAACATGCAATTTTCATTTTTCAAGCGAAACATGCAATTCTTAACCAAGCAAAATATGAAATCCCTCAAGCGAAATATGTCAATTTTAATTTCACGGTTTTTCTATTGATTTTGTAAAATCCCGACAAGTAAACTTTTTCCTTCTCGGTTTTAATCATAGAGTTGTAAAATCCCGTGGAGTTAATTGCATTCTCTCTCACCACAATACAATCAACACTTCATAACACTTAAGATCCGATATCCATTCACAACTTCATCAAAATGTCAAATTCAAATATCAATTTGCAAACTCAATCATCGAATGCTCTTCATAATGCTATCATGGAAGCGGGTAGCAAAGATCGTCCACCAATGTTAGCACCGGGTAATTACGTTCAGTGGAAATCCAGAATCAAGAGATACATTGACACCAAACCTAACAGTGAACTCATCCACTATTGTCTCCAAAATCCACCATACACGTATCAATGGGCTGAGAAGACAGTTCCAGTTGCTGAAGGTAGTTCTGAAACAACTACAGAAAGGTATATGGAGAACTATAAGAATGTTTCACAAGACATACGCGATCAACTGAATGCCGAAGCTGAAGCCGTTCAGATCATTCTCACAGGGATAGATAACGATATCTACTCCACAGTTGATGCTTGTCCGAATGCATGTGAAATGTGGAAAGCCATTGAAAGGTTGAAACAAGGTGAATCAATCAATGTTCAAGATCTTGAAACCAATTTATATTGGGAGTTTGGAAAATTCACATCACGGGATGGTGAATCACTTAAATCATATTTTGGGAAGATTGTTAGACTTATAATCATATATGTCAAACAAGAATGTAACAAGTATGAGCATGTTGGTCAAGAGCACAAGTTGATCAAGGAAGTCAAATCAATATGATTCAAGAATGTCACTCGGTAGCAGAGTCAAGAGGTCTGAAGATTGTCTACTTATCAACAAACTTTGATGACATCCCTGAAGCAACACCATATGAAGCATGAGGATAAAGCTGAAAGACTAGCACGTACTGCTAATCCACTTGTAATTGTTGCTCAACAACAACCAGTTTACCATCCTCAAAACCATCCTAATAACTATACTCAAAATTCCTCAACCAGATCACAACCGGCTTCTACCAGAAACAGAGTAAAAGCAATTGTCAACTCTTCTACACCTACTTATGATCAAGAACCTGCTTTGGTTGCTGATGATGATTAAATGTAAAAGGAGAAGGAGATTGATAAACTCTTGGCTTTAATTTCTCTATCATTCAAGAAAATCTACAAACCTACCAACAACAACCTCAAAACTTCATCACACACCAGTAGACGCTATCAAGATCCAATTCTCTACGAAACAACAAAGTAAAGGTATGTAATTAGACACAGTTATGTTATGTTGGGGTCTTAAAGGAGAATGTAGGTACTCAGGTAGTTCAAAAGTCTGAGATTCAGTGTTTTAATTACAAGGAATATAGGCATGTATCAAGGGAATGTCAGAAACCGAAACGAGCAAAGGATGCAGCTTATCACAAGGAAAAGATGCTATTGTATAAGCAAAAGGAAGCCGGAGTTTAGTTGAATGCATAGCAAACTGATTGGAGGGATGACACTGATGATGAACCTGCCGATCAAGAATTAGAAGCACATTATCTATACATGGCACAGATTCAAGAAGTTACTCTAGATGCTGCTGACAATTCTGGACCTATCTTTGATTCTAAGCCGTTGCAAGAGGTACAAAATGATGATGATCACTATAATGTGTTTGATAATAACGGCGAACATCCTGAGCAACCTGAATTCGTTAATGACACATATCTGGAGGAACAAGGTGATAATAACCTCACTATTGATTTATTGGATATGAGTACTAATGGAGAAACGGTTGACCAGGATGATGATGATCTTGGTAGAGAACGTGATTTGCTTGCTTCTTTAATTAAAAAACTAAAATATGAAATTGACGACAACAAAAACAGAAATAAATTTTTGGAATCATCAACCAAGACTTTAGTGATAAATTGGAAGGTGAATTGATGGATTTTAAAAACAAAAACAATATTTTAAAGAAGCAAACAATGAACTCTCAAAGACCAATCAATTGATGTTTAAAGATCTCAAAAAGTTCCAAGATGAATTTGAAAAGAAACATGATGTGAACTATATGTCAAAGGTGGAGCTTAATTATGCAAAAGCAAAAACAGAATTAATGTCATACAAAGCAGAATCTCAAAAATCAATTAATAACTATTCTTATCAAATAAATGATTTGAATCAAGAGATTTCTGATATGAAAAAGGAGCTTGTTGCACATCAAGAGACCATCTCCATCATGTCACAACAAAAATAGGATCAAATGAAGGATACAAAACTTGTGAAGAAAAAGAACTTGAAAAAGTCATTGCTTTGGAAAATAAAATATAGGTTTTGGATGATATTGTATATAAAACCGGTCAATCAGTTCAAACAATGAATATGCTTAATCGTAATTGTAAAACGAGTTTTGTTAAACCTGAGTTCCTCAAGAAAGCTCAAAGAGCGGATCCTCGTTTGTATGATATAGGTTGCTATAATGATAATCTTGCTTTAATGTTAAACCCCTCGAAATCTGAGGAACGATTCGTCTTGCCAAAGAAAGTCGATCAAAATTAAGCGATTTAATCAGACCTTTTGATTATGACAAGTTGAATAATTTTTATGATTTGTTCGTTCCACAACGTGAAAATTGCCTGAACAACAATATTTTTCTAAAAAGTCAAAAATAAGTCATACATCTGCTAAGAATGAAAATTCCAAAGAGTCTTTTAATAAACAAACAACTTTGTTAGAAAAACAGATGGATAAATCCATTCCGTGGGATCAAAAGTGTAAAAGCTCTAAAGAACTTTTCAAAATTAAAAGAAGTGTTGACATGATTTTTGATGGAGTGGAACGTTGCAAACAAACAATCGCTAAAAGAACATATTTTGGTCACATAGATCCATTCATTCAAAACACAATCAAAGGCAATTTTTGTCCCCAAATTCGAAGAATCAACGCTGATTTAGAAAAATTTGACTTGTGTTTGAAAGAGGAAATGGTTGCTTGAGATACTTTAATTCTCTTGAACATGAAGTAGACACTCTCAAATCTCAACTGGAAACTTAAAACACACAGTTTTTGAATGAAATCGATCGACTTTTAAGGGAATATTATTATGCTGATCACATGAATGCTATACTTGAATTCAAATGAGCTGGATTTGCTATTTAGTCTGATGTTTGATGAATTACTTAATGGAACTGCTACAATTGTGTCGAAGTCTTCCGTTGTAAATGTTGTTGATTCTCCTGATAAACGTCAACAACAAAATACAACTCAATCTACTACAACAACCGTTGATGCAGATCTACCTCCATTGCTCATTCAAACAACACCTGTAACTACAAATCACCCCCCCAGCACCAACTCAAGCACCAACTGTCACTGCTGATAAGAACATTAATTAAGCAGAAACTAATGTAGAAAATGTACAAGTTGAAGAAGACGAATTCATCAACATCTTTAGTACAACGGTACAAGAACGAGGGGAGACATCATCTTGTCATGTTGATTCATCACATGCATACATTCTATCAATGACACCCTTCTGAACATCATTGGACAAAAGATCATCCGTTAGAACAAGTCATTAGAAATTCGTCTCAATCAATTAGGACAAGACGTCAACTAGAAACAGATGGCGAGATATGTATGTTCCCACTCACCGTGAGTCGAACCGAACCAAAGAACATCAAAGAAGCCATGGCTGATTCTGTTGGGATTGAAGCAAAGCAAGAAGAACTCACCTGTTTGACGATTAGTGTATGGGAAGTAGTCGACAGAGCCACTCTGCAAAAATGTCATTTACATTGTAAGTGGATCTTGGGAAAAAAAAATCATGATGAGGCGAAAAATACTGTAATTTCGCAACAATGCTCATCTTGTAGCTAAGGGATATGCTCTCAAAAAGGAAGGAAATTGATTTCGAGAGTAATTTTTACCTGTTGCTTGGTTTGGAAAAACTGTCGGATATTTCATTGCGTATGCATGCAAATAAATCATTCATCCAGTATACAAGTGATGTCAAGACAAACATTTCTTTTACTGTCCTCTTGAAGGAAAGAAGTCGTATGCAACCAGACACCAGATGGATTGTATTAGACCCATTCTTCCCGACCAAGTCTACTGTCTCCAAAAAGGCATTATATGGATTCAAAAACAAGCTCCATAGAGCGTGTTTACGATGAACCTCTAACTTCCTGGTATCCACAAGGATTTCTAAAAGAGTTCCTATTGATTAATCAAACTCTGTTCATATCTAAAAACAATGGGGAAGACATATTGCTTGTGTAAATTTATGTTGATGACATTAATTTTTTGGTTCTACGACCCAAAACTTTCCAAAAGGTTTTAAAAAAAACTAATGGCACAATACAAGTTTGAAATGTCTATGATAGAGAGCTTTAAATATTCTTTTTAGGAAATTTAGATCCGCACCAAACCCCTCGTAGTATCTTTATAAACCAAGCTAAGTATGCTCAAAAGATACTTAAAAAGCATGGTATGACCTCATGTGATAGCATTGGTACTACAATGGCTACGAAACACCTAGATGCTGACTTGAGTGGTACTTCGGTCGACCAAAAAAAATATCATAGTATGGTCAGGGGAACTTATGTACCTAACAACAAGTAGACCAGATATTGTACATGCAACATGTTATTGTGCTCGCTATCAAGCGAACTGACTGAGAAACATTCACTCGCGGTTTAAACAGATCTTTCGGTTACCTTAAAGAATACCATTATATGGGACTTGTGTACCGAAGGACACGGTTGAATAACTGCTTTTTCAGATTCGGATTACGCGGGTTGTCTTGATTCACGTAAGAGCACCCACTCTGGTGGCATACAAATTCTAACGGTGAGGTGAACAGTTAGTCAGCTGGTCGTCTAAGAAGCAGGACTGCACTTCAATGTCTATAGCAGAAGCCGAGTATGTGTCTCTATCTGCGTGCTGTGCTCAAGTTCTATGGTTGAGAACTCAGCTCACATATTATGGCTTTCTCAAATTTGATAAAATACCTATGTATTGTGACTCAAGGTATCCATAGCCATCTCGTGCAAATCCAGTCCAGCATTCCTGTACCAAGCTCATTGATTGTCAGATATCACTCATAAAAGGAAAAGGTTGAAATGGTATTGTTGATTATTGTCTTTGTCGTGAAACCGGAAATTACAGTTTGCGACCTGTTTCCTAAAGCCTTATCAAAGATAGGGTTTAAGTATCTCGTCAGACGACTCGGTATGAGATGTTTGACTCCAGAAGAACTGGAGGTTCTGGCAAACGAATTTGCTTGATCCATCAAACATCGACTTGTAAATATTTTTGATTTCTCTATATATTTTGATTTATAAATATTTTTGAAAAAAAAGAAGAAAAAAGAAAAATACAAAAATATAAAACCAACACAGAGAAAAAATAATATAAAACTGAAAAACAAAAATATAAATCAATTTTTTTTTCAAAAAATACCAAAAAGAATCCTCTCGACATGTCTCTTGGAATCGATAACATTTACGTACCTAGAAATGTCGATTAACATTGACACGAGCATGTAAATGAAGTTCGAACAAGAGTTAAAACGTTTTCAAAACATGTCATTTCTAATTTTTTTTAATGGCTTACAGTTACCTCAGACTGTAACCCGGACTTAAATGTATCAGGGGCGTGTACGCTTCAGTGCACTTACTCTACAAATAGAAGAGAAGTCTTCTATCATGTGTTTTAAAAACCGTTGAACATAATTTTTCAAAAGAACTTTTCAATGTCAAATTGTCTACAATATAATTTGTGGTATCTTTCCATAAAAAGTGGTATTTGTTAAAATTATTGTTTTCAACACTTCCTTTCTTCAAATAAGTTTTAAAAAATTGTAGATACTCCAATGTCATTTTTATGTGGTATATTTGAGGAGGGAGCTTTTAAAACAAAAAGCCTTTTAATGTATTTTTGGGGTACTTCATAAATGTCAATTTTACATGTCATCAAAAACATTTCGTGAAATTAAAATGTGGGAAATTTAATGCAATTAATAATATCATTGTTCATATGGCATCTCACTCGTCTTCAACATATTTTGTGGTGTCTATCATTTATCCTTGTATGACAAGTTTTCAATATTACATGGCTTATCCCACTACTGTGTTGAGGGGAGCAAATAGAAATGTTCACAAATTCATGCAATATCATGGTATAATTTTTCTCCTTATGGAACTTTTTCATGTCATAAAATTTAATCAATTGATATTTTAAATACTAAATGCTTTATTATTTAAAATAAGGGGAGAAAATATGATTAAAATATGATATAGAAGAATATGATCTTTAAGACTCTAAGTGTAACACTTTCCTTCATGTGCAAAACAATTTTGAATCTCGGAGCACATGTGTAGGGGGAGTATTTCAAAATGTATGTATCAATGGTTTTATGGTTCGATCTCTATACCCAACAACCAATTAATCTCACGATGTCGATGAAGTCATAAGGTGGTTAAGGTTAGGTATAAGTCCTATGATCCAACCAAAACCGGAGGGATCTACCCAAGGACATTCCATAGAATTAGAAGTCCTTAGGTATGATTGAAGATGAATGAGAATAAAGGAAAAATGCCGACTAAGATTAAGCTAACACTGGAACAATCACAACAAGGTGTTAGTGATGACATCTTGGTAAGCACTGAAGGGGTTAAAGAATTAAAAAGAAATGTATGGGTAAAGGGTGAAAATAAAGCAGCCATCCACATAACTTAGCAAGAAACTAGGTCAATACATAATATATCAAAATCACAATGATGACTGTTGATATTGAAGAAAGCCGTCATGGACCCAGTGATGCAATGCACAACCCTTCCTAGCCATTTGAGTTTCTCTCAAAAGAAACTTGTCTCATTTGTCACGGAGATACACACGTTATCTATTGACATCTCACTCTAAGATTGTTGATATTGAATAGGTGGCAGTCTGCTCCAGCCTCCGATTACTAAAACCAAAGTGCACAAATCAAGTTCTAAAAGCCAAACCCAAAAGAGATTAAAGAGATTAAATTATAAATCTCATTAGGACACAATGTCAAAATACACTTGTTAAACACCATAAAGTTCACAAGCTATAACAAAGAGTCCTACGTATTATCCTTGAGATTTTTCTAGAACATCCAAGTGATACTTATGTACTCACAATGAAAATGGAAATCCTGCTTGAGCCAGCATCAAACAAGCTCTTGGTAGGTGACTTGCAAGATTCTATATGAATCAAGCTTTATGTAACTAGTATCGATTTAGGTCAGTAAATGAATTGTGACTTATTCAGAAAAGATTAAGTAACTATCTGATTCACTCTTATCGTGTTGTCTGCTTTGAGACGTTTCGGTAATGAGAACATGCAAGCATGGTGGAATCTAATACATCTGTGTTAGAAGATCCTACGCTTTAAGCTGGAAATCCTGTCAAGGATGTTCTTCAAAATTGAACCTACCTGATCACAGGTCGGTCCTTATGGAACTGGAGGTTAATGCAACCAAACTCAAGATGAATGACAAAGCCAAATTCATCTTTTATTGCTAACTGTCTTATTTCGGGATTAGACGACAGTGTTGTAGCCTCGTTCTAGTAAAGTCGGATTCATAAACCACATGCTCATACTCAAGCTTTCAAAGTCAATTATTCAGCAACAATATTACTAATATTAAACTTCCTCACCATCAAAGATCCTTAAAGTCAAATAAAGAATCGTCTATTGGGGAAGATTGTTAGTCATATGATTATATATCTTAAACAAGAATGTAACAAGTATGAGCATGTTGGTCAAGAGCACAAGATGATTCAAGACAACGAAATGATGCAAGATTAAGATCTCAAGAACTCAGAGTCAAAAGACGAAGGCTTGATGAGGTGTCATTTTATACACTTTTTCGGGGTCATTTAACCTCCTAAATCATGCCTTTATGCCCAAAATAGATACTTAATCGTTCCTTTTAATGTATTTAGCATTTGGAAGGCATTTAGAGGAAATACACTTGATTTGGGCTCATTTGGAGAAGAAACAGACGAGACTACGGACCTACACCAACATCTCTCAAGATTATGTTCTCAGCAGCTGGAGACGGCGTCACAAGATACACGTGACGCCGTCACAATTCATCCCACGACGGTGTCACAAGAAATTACGATGGTGTCAGCTCATACGAGCCAGCCCAAGATCTAGAATATTCTACTTCATGACGGCATCACAATTAAAACGCGACGTGGTCGCAGTGATTTTTCTATATATACAAACCCGAAATTAGGGTTTTAGGTGTGTAACTTTAGAGTAAAAAAAGGGAGACGAAGTTTGTTTGGCAGCTTATTAGGACGATTTTAGGACTTCAAAACCCTATTCTAACTCTTTTAATTCATGTTTTAATCAAGTAAGATTATCTTAATCAATCAATATGTCTTGTTTAATTATTTATTTTTCTTGGTTTATCTTTAACATGCCAAACTCCCTATTGTGTTCATTTATGATTGCATGAAACCTAGAATGTAGATCTTAGTAGTGTTGCGTCTTGTGATGAATATGCATGTTAGGCTTTAGAAAACCAGCTTTTGTCTGTATCGCTGTTGATATGTCTAGGGAAACATGAT
>BQNB010202280.1:0-10849 GCA_026074375.1 Tanacetum coccineum
GTGCATAATGGCAATTGTCTAAACAAATCACTAGACCATTAGGTAAAACTAAGTCAAAACTTCCAATAGCTTCTACTTGTGCACGAACACCATTACCCACGTACAAATAGAGAGCTTCTTGTTCCAGCTTTCTTGCTCCTCTAAGACCCTGTTTTGTGATACACATGTGAGTACCACAACCAGTGTCATACACCTAGGATTTATTAGAAAAAAAATAATTCTATTGTGAAGATACCTGAAGAACTGGTAGTGCTAACTTGCTTCTTATTCTTCATCAACTCAGCATGGTAAACATGACAATTCCTTTTCCAATGACCCACCTCTTTACAGTGATGGCATGCGTCATTCTTTGTCGGGTGCTCTTTAGCTGAAGGTTTAAGGTTTTTAAGCTTAGGGATATAACTTTTATCTTTTCCCTTGCCTTTCCCTTTACCTTTAGCTTTTTGCGATTTCTTATTGGCCTTCTGGATTCTACCACCTTGGGTCGCCATAACTTGTGGTGTAGCAGCCTTTTTAGGTAAACCTTTTTCATACTCAATAAACAGAGCATGTAGTTCACCAATTGTCTTCCCCATGTTATGCATATTGTAGTTTCTTACAAAACCAGCAAAATCACTAGTGAGGCCATTCAAGATTAAGCCAACACTAAGATCCTGTGGGAGCACATAACCAAGACGTTCCAGTTGCTCCACATATCTTTCATCTTAAGGACATATGCACCAACTGGGTTGCCATCCTCTAGTTTACAAGCATGGAGAGTTTGGATTAGGTCAAACCTCTTCACTCCAGCTTGTTTCTCAAACATGGATTTAATAAGGTGAATAATTTTCAAATTATCTATGAAGCTCAGGAGTCATACTTCCAAGCATAAGACAAGCCACCTCATTATGAGCATCATATATTGCATTCCATTTTGCTGCGGAATCAACTGCAGGAGCAGGGGGAATAGGTTGTTCAATGGCATACATTTTCTTTTCAACTCTCAAGACCAGCTTAAGTTGACGAAACCAGTCATTGAAATTATTTCCAGAAAGTTTTTCTCTTTCAAACATCGACCTAAAATCCGAATGGTTTATGTTTTAAACAGGTAGTGCCATCTAGAAAACATAGTTAAAGTTCAAGAATTAGTATTTTTGATAAAACTTCTTGAAGAAAATTAACTACCCATGTTTAATAAACAATTAATTTTCTAAAGACTAGGATCCTACTTGACGTACCACCACCACATCAGTTGATCTGCTAGTGATGGTGTACTCAAAAGGTAATTGACGATCAATAATTGCCACCGGTACAATTCCTAAAACTATATGAGACTTAATTTATTACAATAATATACTAGTAAGCATGTTTATTGTGACATCCGTCAATTTTGAGGCCAGTAACCGAAAGCAAACGTATGATATTTGACTCTCTTAATTAATTATGGAGATACTTTTATGTGGTTACATTTCTCTTAGCAATTAACGCTTGGTTTTGATGCAACTCGTATTCTCGTCGCTATTTATTCCGAACTTATAAATTCTATTTCCTGATTTTATAGAATTTATTTTATTATTTTTAGTCGATTTAGTAAAAATCGTCGTTTTAAATATTCGCGAGTCGAGCTAATGCGTGCATACCATTCTTCGTATCATAAATTTTAATAAAAACTTTACTCAATTAAGTTATTTATTATGGCATCACTTATTTCTTATACATCTCATGTATAAATAGTGTTGCCTTTAAAAATTGATGATTCAACATGTTTTCAAATCTTGAAGATTTTATATTTTATCGCGATAAAAGATTAAAGAATGATTAAAAATCATTCAAACCCTAGACCATTCGCGACTTTCTAAATAGTATGCAAGGTAAGAAAACTACAACGTAGTCCGACATTATAGGGTAATGGTATCTACAAGACCGAAGTCTTGATGAGTCTCCCTGAACCTTATCCTTGCAACTAAATAGTACTTTTGCAAATTTCGTCATTGATAAAAATTAAATCTTTAATTTTAAAAACACATTATAAACTATTAAATTACAAGTCTCGTCGTGGGAAACCCGAAGGCCATGATTATCGGATGTAAGCCGAACTCAAATTGACACATAAGACTTCAATTAATAGTCCATAATAAATCTTATTTCATAATTATTAGTCATGTTTATAATTTTTATTTTCAAAAAAAACCTTTTGTTTTCTCACAAGTCAATACTTAAAACAAAACAATATAAACATATAACTAATACACATTAGGGGTGAGCATGGGGCGGTTTGGGGCGGTTTTTTACTAAAACCAAACCCCGAACCGAAAACTTCGGTTTTTGAGAATTGCAAACCGTTCGGTTTCGGTTTTTTCGGTTTTGGCTTTTCGGTTTTTTTAATAAATCGGTTCGGTTTCGGTTTTCTTTTCGGTTTTTATGTTTCCTTCAAAATTTACTAATTTGTTACCTTAAAAGTCAAAAGATATGATCCAACCTTTAACTCGTTTCATCCATAAATGAAACAAACAACTAGTAAGTTCTCATATAATATAAACCATAAAGATAAAACTCAATTGACATTACTCAAATAAGATTAATTGTAGCATAACATTAAACAATCAAAGTTACCAAATAAAGTACGAAACAACCGCATAAAAATCCAACAAAAGAAAATTCTGAAACGCAAGCCTAGAAAACATAAATGAAAAAAAGGCTATGACAAAACGCCTTCCATGTCAGCCTTTATTCTTTTATTCCTTTCAGGTCTTCAAAATTAATTTTAAAACTTGACAACTTTCCTCTAGAGTACCTGCTAGCTCAAAAAAGAATACAATAGCATAGTATTAAAACATGATGGATTAAAGTTGGAAGTATGTTAAATGTGAAATTACTACTTTTAGTCTCTTTAATATCATCATAAACATAAAAAAAGATTGTGTACAGAAAATTTGCAGCTAATATATCCCTTTTACAACTCACCTTAGTCCGAGTCTTCATCCATAGGAGTTTCATTGCATGGCTGCTTTCCTTTCGCAAACAAATCTACAAAAAAATTACAGTAGATAGCATATACATTATATATAACATGATATATTAGATTTTATGTAGAAATATTATACATAGTTAAGTGAAATAAAAGGGCAAAATCTTTACCAATTTCCAGATTCTCTAATTTCTCCACCAAGTCTTGTAGTTGTAAACCATTCGGGGCCACATCTTGCAAATCTGTTGGTGTAGACCGTAACCAATCTTGTGCGCAAATCAGAGCTTCAGCTGTCTGTGAGGTAAGGGAGCTTCTAAATTTATCAATGACTCGACCACCACTACTGAATGCAGATTCTGATGCAACAGTAGATATCGGCATTCCCAACACATGCTTCGCCACTTGAGAAAGTATAGGGAATTTAACTGAGTTTAGTTTCCACCAGTTTAAGACATCATATGTATCATCCCCCTTTATCTTTTTCTCTGGTCCATCAGCCAAATAAATCTCCACTTCCGTACTGTTAACCCCATCTCCACATTCTTCCAAGTACCTTTCATAACCATCATCAAGATCAACTTCAAAGTCACTATCAAAAAGAGAAGGAGTCGAAGACGAAGAAGCTGTTGTGTTTCGATCATTTTCCTTGCCCACTTTCATCTTGTAATTATTATACAAATCAGTTAAAGTTGAAACAACTCGTTCCAAGACTTGTTCACTTTTATTCGATTTCATACCATATATCAGCCCCAAGCAATATTCAAGATAACGCAACTTGTTTCGAGGGTCCAAAACCAATGCAACATGCAATAAAAAGTTCGTGTTATCTATGTTATCCCAATATTTGTCATACTTGTCTTTCATTGACAATGCCATTTTTTTCTTTTTCTCATCTACTTGTAAACACATTCTCGATATAGTTGCGTGCATCGTGACAAGCTCGCCGAAAAATAAGCTTGAGGTCACGTACTTGGACCCCGAAACCTTTTTTGTAACATTAAAAAAGATCTTCAAATACTCCATAAAAACCTATACAAAACAATCACAGTAACATATTATTATCTATTCGAAATAAATATTAAATACTTAATTAACATATGAATCCTGATATACAAACAACGAACAGTACATAGATAACTTCCATATTGAAATGTAAAAGCGATGTTGATAATATTAATCACAGTAGGTAAGCATGTTTTCCAACTGAGCTAGAGCTTCCTATGTTGTCTACTATGCTAAATCAAATCTACAAATATCAATATTAGCAGTAATTTATACTTGGTTACGACCCCTAATCAGTAGTATATAATTCGGGATTCATCTAAAGCAATCATCTACCTGAATTGTTAATAGCTAAGCTAGTATATATGTGTCACTGTCACTTGTACAGATCGTAGAAAGATATGAAAAATAACACTTAATTCATTGTTTTTGAGTGATTTAACTTACCGAGCGTTCTCCCAGTCCTCTTCGTTTGGAGTCCCCACAACTCGATCATTCTTCTTTCTCTTCTTAGTCATATTCTCACCATCATCCTGGACTTCACTCTGAAAGTATGATCTATAATTTGGATCTATAATTTGAAGTCTGTCAACGAAAACACATATATCATGTAAGATTAAATAAATTTGTAGCTTAATTCAAATATAGCGATTTGAAAAATATATACCTGTCAAACGCGGCTGAGTATTTCTCAGCTGTTTCCAACATCATAAATGTTAAATTCCATCTGGTTTCGACATCAAGACATGGTTTCCTTTTACATACAATATTTTCTTTCTCAACGCTCTCTTTGAAGCTTTCAAACCTAGAGGGTGATGACCTGATGTACTTTACTGCATTTCTAATCTTTGTGATGGATTCAAACTGCTCTTCTAAACCCTCTTTAACAACAAGATTAATGATATGAGCACAACATCTTAAATGTAAATACTTGCAATCTAAGATAGAATTAGGCCCCTTAAGCATAGTCACTAAAAATTTAATTGCCCCATCATTAGATGAAGCATTGTCAACCGTAACTGTGAAAACCCGATCAATTCCCCATGCATGCAAGCAACGATAAACTAACTTTCCTATCGTCACACCTTTTGTAACATTTCTCAATTTCAGGTCATTTACGACTCCTATTATTCGTCACTATTTATTTTGGTCCGATACGCGTTTACTTTTAATTTAACTTTTAAGCTAAATCGCGTAGACTAGAAATAATCATACAATGTTGACGGTCATCAAATAAATTAAAGTTTACGTCAATCAAGTGTTATATAATTATTAACTTTGCGTGTTTTAATTTTTATTGGTCACGTAAAAGGCTTACGTTTTGCAATAAAATACATTTAGACACACCTCGGAAATACCTAGGCTTACCTAGACTCAAACCAATACCTGTGGAATTTGACCTTTTGCCTTGGTCAAGGGCATTCGGTCAGGATCTGTATTAGGGTTGCTATATAAGTGTATACTAAGCTACGAACCATACTGCCAACTAGATTCCGCATAGTTGACAGTATATCAGTGTTTCATTAAGGAATATCGATCCTACAAGTGGTATCGATCCTACACTAATTGTCTCTTCTAAGCTTATTACACAATGGTTATTAACCATTGAACCTCTTTTGGCCTCTTGGATGCCACGGCTAAGATCAAATCACACACACAAGCCATAAGATTTCATGTATCTAGCAAATCTTGTACAATATTATGTAATTAAGAATGGTACTTGAGTGGTTTAGCATAATACAATGTGAGGTTAACTAGAAACCCCAAAAACCACTACTTATGGCTCATTTGTGGTTAAACAAGGACTAGAGAGAGCTAACTAAGTCATGAGCCTATAAATACTCACTCACATTGTCACTTAACACATTTCCTAAACTCACAAATTCTCTCAAAGCTAAACCATACTCATTCCTTTCCTTTTTCATTCGGGTTATAAAATAACCGAACCCATACGCTCCCACATTTGCTTCCAAGGATACAAGTAACATTAAGATTTTCATACAAGCTCATAGGAAGGTACACGAGCTAAGGATTCGGGTATACAAAGCTTTGAAGCTTAGGGTTTATACACGTTTGGGTGTAAACGCATTTGTGTTGTCTCACAATACTCGAACCAAGTCTCTAGGACCCTTGTAAGTCGAATTAAGCCATTCATGTCATTTCTCCATTCGTTTGTTTGCATGTCTAGTTATATAAGTCACGTAATTTTGTGTGGACAAATTACGTGGGCATGAGCATGCATGGTTCGACTCATGCATGGTTCACGCACATTAATTATACGTATGATTGATCTTGTGTGGTGCTAGTATATACAACGTGTATAAAACGTGATGAAACATCGAGTTAAGGCTTAAACATTTCATTTAAAATGCTAGAATGAGAACCATGGTGATCATTTGTTCGTTTGTATTAAACACACGAAAACTATGCGTTAACTTTCCATAGAAACGTGATGGCTTGGCTTGGGAACGCGTACACTAGCAATTAGGACGAATGCATGTGATTAATCGTGGTTAATAAATCTTAACGAGTGCTTAACAAAAGGATTAGAGCCCTAGAAACTAATAAGTAAACCAAATGACCACTTGCGGGTCATCTTGGGCTTGACAGCCCACTATGGGAGCCCAACAGGCCCATCAGACCACGAAAGTAGAGTCTGTGGCTTATTAATAAGCTCTACGAGCTTATTAAGGGGCTAACCATGCTTATTGGACTTACATGGACCATAAAAAGCTCTAGGGATCCTAACCGAACCCTTAATGGGCTTGTTAGCCCATTACCGAGTCCAAACGAGAGCCAATAAGCCACAATAAGCCTAAACAGATTATTGGTGAGCTTATACACTTTAATGGGCTTAATGAACTTGGAAAATGCTAATGGACCTTAAGTGAATAAGCCTAAAGGCTAAAAGGGCTTATCGGGTTCTTATTGGACCCATAAAGCCCAATAACGAGCTTATTGGCTTATTGAATAAGCTAAACAGAAAACAGACCCAAAAGTGCTTATCAAGTCTATAAAATAAGTTGGATTACTTGGTAAAAACCTTTTACAACTTTTCGGGTTAAGATTATTGGGCTATCAAGCCCGATAAGCTTAAATAAGCTCATCCGAGCTTATTTATAAGCTGACCCAGCTTATATGGCTTATTGGAGCTTATTGAAACCTAATGCCACTTGTTACAATTTAATTGGGCATTAAAATGCGATTTTGACAAGTTAAGGGACTAAAGTGTCTATTTGCAAACTTGAGGGTTAAAACTACCAAAAAGCTATTTTTTCAAAGTCTATGGACTGTTTTGAACACTTCTGAAACCAAAAGGGTAATTTTGAAAGTATAATGACTAAAAGGGTAATTTTGTAAAGTTAAAGGACCAAAAGTGTACAAGTGAAAACTTAAGGGTTTAAAATGTAAATAGTATATATTTCATAAACCTAGGGGCTGTTTGAAATTATAGAAAACCTAAGGGTATTTTATAAACGAAAGTGATTTTAATAAACACTTAACGAATCGAACGCGTTATAATATTATTCAGGTATTATACGAGTTAAAACATGACTTAATAAATATGAATATTTATTAACAACACTTATACGTTCCCAAGAGCCATCACGTAAAGACAAATACAATAAACATGTGCACCACCACACAAGTGATAACAGTACATATAAACTAGCAAGATATTGTAGTTTATACATTAAGTCTTTAGCCTAAACTTGTAGACTAAGACTGGCCGTATTTACTTAGGTATTTGACGGTGTGATTCATTTGCTATACTTGGATATATTTATCATTCAGAGGACTACCTACTGAGGTGAGTTCATAGCCCCATGTTTTACAATTATTTAAATGATTTACATCTTTGGGGTGAGAACATGCTTTGTTTTACAAATTGGACGCAAGTGTACATTTTATACTATGATTACGTGTTTGCCTAGGTAGCGATAACCCACTGAGCCCTTTATCATGAACTGTCAATTACTAGATTGTGAGCGCGAATGTTATAAATAGATCTATTTGGGATTGACATCCCCGTTTGGGTGAGTAGCGCTCACTGTGCCGGGTTGCCGGACAACAAACGTATACCATGTCGGATTTGGGATGTTGCGGGTTAGAACATCATTCACGGGCATTTATGTTAAACTTCATTTATAGGCAAAATTGTGGCAATTTATTGCATTCATATACTCGAAGGCATCATGCCCTGATGCTTAGAGAAACGTAATTACTTTTTTATGATGTTTGCTTTTTGCTTATAATCATATACTTGGAAATCTTGCGGTCCTACAATTTTTAACATACAGAACCTATGATATTCACCAACTTTATGTTGCGTTTTAAGCATGTTTTTCTCAGGTCAATAAGGCACGAGGTGCCTAGATAACAATTAGGGGGTCACTCTGTGGAGAGTCAATATTAAAGATTTAGGGCGTATTACATTTTGGGACATTTGTTATAAACCGAAATCTTTACTTATGTTGTCAAACAATTTGAAGCCATGAGCTTATGTAATGAACAAGTATTTTGTTAAATCCAATGTATCTTTTTAAACGACACGTTTAGTGGTCGTTCTCATATCTTGTGCTATTGATCTATGAAGTAACGCCCTCGGATATTCAACATTCCGCTGCTACCCAGATTTGGGGGTGTTACAGATTGGTATCTAGAGCCAAGGTTATAGAGAACCAGGTCAAAAGTTTTTGTCTGGACTATAACCATTTTCAAACACTGTTTTCACAAATGGGATTTGCACGGGATATACATACATTACTTGTTTGCATCTAGGATATATGCTCACATGACATGCACTATTTTAGCATTAGTAGTTTACTAAGTGCTTACATGATTGATATACGCGTATATAAATTATACTACGTATATTACTATAAGAGTCTTATAAGTAATACTTATATAAGTTATTTTTGCTTTTTGCAGTAGTCATGTCTTCTGCATCATCCGCTGTCACCTACACTTCCGTCTATACCGACTCCGAGCCAGGCAGAGTCTTCTGGGGAGCCGATGAGGAAGTATCTGACGGTGGTTCTCCACGAGTCATCGTATTAGGATACGATGGACTCCCTATACAGCCGGTAGCCCCACCATCACCGGATTACATACCAGGCCCAGAGGATCCACAGACACCGCCAGTACCACAGGACGAGGATGAGCGTGAGCCTATGTTCATACAGGCACATGATCCTGACTACGTGCCAGAGCCTATATACCCTGAGTATATACCATTGGAGGATGAGCATGTGTTTCCGGTTGAGGAGCAGCCATTACCTCCTGTTGTTTCACCTACTGCTGAGTCACCAGGATATGTTGTTGAGTCGGATCCAGAAGAGGATCCAGAGGAGTATGAGGATGATGAGACCGAGGATGGTCCGGTTGACTATCCTATGGACGGGGGAGATGATGATGACGGCGATTCATCTAGGGATGACGCCGATGATGAGGATGAGGACGAGGAGGACGAGGAGGAGGAGGAGCACTTAGCTCCGGCCGACTCTGCTGTTGTTGTACCTACTGTTGAGCTTGTTTCCCCACCTGAGGGAACAGAGCCTGTTATACCACCACCCTCCACTGACATTTCTACCACTGGAGCTAGGATCACTGTCCGGCTTCAGGCTTCCATATCCCTTCCACCAGAGGCAGAAGTTGAGAGACTTCTAGCCATGACTACTCCATCACCATCACCACCATCTACAGGAGAGCGCCTCGCTAGGTGCACGGCCCCACCTGCACTTTCATCACCACCACATGTGTCATCACCATTACTACCATCATCTGGGTGTCCAACCCAAATCCAGACACTCGGGATAGCCTCCACTCAGGCCCTTGTTGATGCGGTTACTGCCGCACTACCATCGCCTCCACTACCTCCACTACCACCATCTCTATACCTACCACTACCTGTTGACCGTAGGGATGATATTCCTGAGTCTGAGCAGCCACCTCGTAAGAGGTCGTGCTTGTTTGCTTTAGGCTCTAGGTACGAGATGGGAGAGAGTCCTACTGCTAGACCTACAGGAGGTCGAGGGGGTAGATTATGGGTTTGTCAGCATAGTAGATGCTGAAGAGAGACGACAAGGGATTAGTGAGGTTGGGTATGGTATTAGGGATACTTGGGTAGATCCGGGCGAGGCAGTTCCTGAGATAGCACCTATGACCGTGGGAGAGGTCAATACTAGGGTTACAGAGCTTGCTGAGCTCCATGAGCGTGATACACAGGACTTGTATGCTTTATTAGAGGATGCTCAGGATGGTAGGACTCGTATATCATAGCGTGTCGCTATGGACTCACAGCGAGTCAACTTACTTATGGGGGATAGGATGACTCTCTAGGAGACAGTATGGATTATAGAGAGGAGGCCTATGCTTCCTAAGAGGCTTGGGATCACTCGATAGGATTAAGTCAGGCGACCTATCAGGAGCTTCAGACCCACCGTGATCATGTGTATGCACATGAGACCCATATCCAGGCACATCAGACACAGCTACAGTTGTAGAGTACTCTCATTCAGACACAACACCAAGTATATGAGACTCGTTTCCAGATGCAGCAGGCTAAGATGGCAGTGCTTTGAGAGTCTGACCATAGGCGCCAGGCACAGATGGCAGAGACTCTCCGAGTGATGAGAGACATGAGGTGAGAGATAAGTGACATGCAGGCCGAGTTGTTAGCACATCGAGAGCAGCAGAGGAAAGCTAGACAGCCAGGACCAGATGCTTGGGTTCCAGATCACCAGGATGCTTCTGGGGATGTTGATAGTCACATCTAGTAGTTTATGTTATTTTATTTTTCTAGGCTGTTGTACAGACATGTTAAGTATTAGGGGTTTTCCCCGCTAGCGTAGCCTTAGATCTTTTGTATTGTATTTTGTGTACCAACAACTATTTCAT
>BQNB010202282.1:0-10849 GCA_026074375.1 Tanacetum coccineum
TTTTCTAAATTGATTTTTGATGGTATGGTGAAAAACTTGGATAGTAAATATAAATTTTTAATGTATCCAAGATTTATTCAAATATTTTTAAACAAGAACAAAAGATTCCTTAATCCCACAATAGAAAATATATTGCTCCTACTTTAACTCCAAAACTTTTTAGCAATATGAAAAGAGGTTTTTCTAGGGAACACACTTCTTTGTTTCCAAGTATGCTAGCAATTCAAGCAGAAGAGGGTGAAGGTTTAGGAAATCTCTTTGAACCCCAACCACCACCTTCTACTGCTCAACCTACTCATGCAAAACCAATTCCTAATCTTGTATTAGCGTCACATTAAAAGACTTAAACACCTAGGCAAGCCTTAAACAAGGTCACTAAGTTACCTCAGACTAGTAAGCCTATACCAAATGTAGCAGATGAGGCTATCTATGAGGAGTGGGATAACATAGTGGAAAGGGCTACCACTACTTCTGCTAGCTTAGATGCAGAGCAGGCTAGTGGTAACATAAGTAGGACCCAATCTATGGCAATGCCTAATGTGCCTCTTCATTAGGGAATTGGTACAGGTGGTAGTCCCAGGTGCCAAGAAGCCATAGGGGGTTCCATTGCTCAGACTAGGTCTAAGAGGGTACCTACACAGCCTTATGATTTACCTCTCCTAAGAGTTAACACACTTGGAAGTGATGAGGGCAGTATGTTACTTCAAGAATTAATGGTTTTATGTATTACATTGTCCAACAAAGTGGAGAGCTTGGAGGCAGATTTAAAGCAAACTAAGCAAGTATATGGTACTACTTTTATAAAGCTCATCATGAAGGTGAAAAAGTTAGAGAAAATAGTCAAGTCAAGCAAAGCTAGAAGAACAACCAAGATTGTTGTTTCTGATGATGAAGAGGAGGATCCTTCCAAACAACAGAGGAGTATGGTAGAAGAAATTGATCAAGATGCAGGAGTTACTTTGGTTACTCCTACACAAGTTAGTGCTCATGGGGATGCACATAGTCAAGAAGATCAACCTAAAGATCAGTTGGGAGTCTTTAGTACAGCTAAGGTACTCGCAGATGCAGCTAAAGAAAATGTTAACACTTATACTAGAAGAAGAAGGGCGGTTAGTACTGGCAGTGGTGGAATTAGTACTGCTAGTAGGTTCTTTAGTACTGTTGAAGAATTAGTTAGTACTGCTGGTGCATCAATTCTAGTTAGTACTGCTGGTATGGTTCAAGAAGTTAACATCAGTATTCCCTCACCAGTTGTAATCAAAGATAAAAGTAAAAGTAAAATGGAGGAATCTAAAGATGAACAGACCAAGAGAACAAAATTACAGCAAGAACAAGATAGGCTTGGACATAAAGCAACTGTGAGACTGCAAGAGGAACTGGATGAGGAAGAAAGATAAAGGTTGGCTAGAGTTCATAAAGCATCTCAATCTTTTACTGAGGAAGAATGGGAATACATTAGAGCAAGAGTTGAAGCTGTTGAAGAGCTAACTCAAAGACTATAAGGAGAGGAAAGAAAGAAGTACAATGAAGTTGATCAAGCAAAGATGCTTGTAGATCTTATTAATCAGAGAAAGAGATATTTTGCTACGTAGAAAGCTGAAGCAAAGAGGAATAAGCCCATGACATAAGCTCAATAAAGGAATTATATGATTAATTACATCAAGCACATGGGAAGTCATACACTGCATCAGTTGAGAATATATTCTTTTGATGAACTCAAGGAATTATTTGAAACTACAATGAAGAATGTCAATGCTTTTATACCTATGGAGACTAAAGATAGAAGAAGAGCATCAAAATTAGCAGCTGGAAGTTCATAAGCAACAATTACTGATTCTGTAGATGTTGGAAGTTCTAAGAGAGCTGTAGGAGTAGAACTTGATCATGAACGTTCTAAGAAGCAAAATACTAATGAAGCTTTAGGGTCAGTTCAAGGACAACCAGATGAAGAGGACAAAGAATTATCATAAGAGGATTTACAACAGATGACGATGGTAGTTCTAGTGGAAGAAGTTTATGTTGAAGCCTTACAAGTCAAATATCCAATCATTGACTGGGAATTTTACACTGAAGAATCTAGAAAATATTAGAAGATCATCAGGGTTGGTAATCATACAGAAGCATATCAATTCTTTGAGGATATGTTGAAAGTATTTGACAGGGATGACTTGATGATACTATGAAGTTTGGTTAAAGAAAGATTCAGTTTAACAAAACCTACTAATGACAAAGAAAGAGCATTATGGGTTGAACTGAAGAGGTTGTTTGAACCTGTTGCTAATGATGAACTATGGAAACTTTAGAGGTATATGCATGATCCATTGACATAGAGGTTATATGATACATCTGGTATTCATCATGTGTCTACAGAGCAAGGAATGGATATTTTTATGCTGGTAGAGAAAGAATATCCATTGTTAAAAGGGATTATGACTGTGATGTTGGTTAACAAGCTGAAAGTAGATCAACATTCAGAGATGGCAAATGAGCTTTAAATGAAAATCTTCATACAAGAAAACAGACCAAGACAATAAAGTGTTTGGAAGCATCCTCTTAGCACAGATGGTTTAATTCAGAGAAACTTATGATTGTGTAGATTTGGATGACAATCACAAGTTTAGGGGAGGATTGTTAGGAATTAAACTTATCACACTTAGTACTGCCAAGGGAAGAGTTTATACTGCCAAGATTAGTTAGTACTGCCAGAGTTGAAGATAGTACTGCTAGAGTAAGTTAGTACTGCCAGTACTAACTTAACACTGTTAAAGGAGTTAAGACTGCTGCATGAAGACTTAAGACTGCTCAAGAGATAAAGACGTGTGAAGAGATATGTATTGACTTATTCTGTGTATATTCTATTTAGTTAGAAAGATATGCATATAAGATTAGAATTATAGAAGACTATAGTTATCTTGTAAAGGACCCCTTGGTGTATAAAAGGAGATCCTAGGGTATGATGTTTAATATAGAGTTGCATGTACAATAGTAATAGCTTCAAGGTTGTAAATCTTAGTACTACACAGAGTACTCGTATTATTGATAATAATAATATTGGAGCTTTTGGGTTATATTATTGTTCTTAAAGTTTATTGTTTCACTAACTTTCTTCTAAGTGCTAAAGAGTAAATTCTGCATACTCTTTAGTATTTACAAAGTTTCTACCATAGTTGTTTTAGATTTATCCAAAATAACTTAACCTTTACAAGCTAAGGAATAGATCTAGAGTTGGGATTAACAGTCATAGCTCGTAGTAAGTCATAATGTAATGTTAGTAAGCTAACCGGGCCAAAGGCACATGGTAATCCCATGTCTAAGCCCATGGTCGGCCATTGGTTAGATTATTTATACCTTCTCCACACATGAAGAGGGTGTTGGTTGTTCATTTTCTCACATTTCACTAATCTAATATTTCCTTTTTACTTTCTCTCTCTAAGTGTTCATCCAAACACCTCTTTCTCTCTCTAAAAACCTAGCCTAATCCAACCATATTTGTGTTAAGATATTCTACAATTGATATCAAGAGCCATGGGGTGTTTATGAAGGTTTTATGTGCGTTTTATACCCTTTTTTGCGCGTGAGTTTGGTTTGAATCCATCAAAAGGTTTTTACCTTTTGAGGGTTTAAAAAACATAAAGCTTGTAACTTTCTTTCTCAGTTATCTTAGTATAGACTAGAAGTACAAGAAAATCTTTCAAAAACCATAAAAATATCATCTTTTTGAGCCTTTTTGGTTAAAAAGAGGGTTTTGTACCAAGAATCTTGATTTCAATTTTTTTGTGTAAAAAACGTTAAAGTTTGTGTTTTTAAGGTTCTAATAGTCTAAGATAGATAAAAAGTACAAGAAAAATCGGGTAAAAACGTCAAAAAGTGTGTCTTTTTAAGATTTTTGTTTTTTGAGTTTCGAAGTTCTTTGGGCTAAGTATACGTTATTTTTAGTCAGGCGAACTATACGTTGTTTTTAGTCAGGCTAACTATACGTTGTATTTAGTCAGGCGAACAATACGTTTGTCAAGGGCGAAGTATACGTGATTTCTTGGTTAAGCGATTTATACGTCTTGTTCAGGCGAAGTATACGCGTAGTTTAGTCAGGCGATTTATACATTTTTCTCAAGGGCGATTTATACGTTTTTCTCAAGGGTGATTTATACGTTTTTTATCAAGGGCGAATTATACGTAATTTTATTAAGGGTGAACTATACGTAATTTTAAGTCAGGCGAATTATACGTATATTTTTTTCTAAGGCGGAATTATACGTGTTTTTCTACAGGCGAATTTTTATACGTGTTTGTTTCTTACAAAGCGATTTATACGTTTTGTCTCTTAGGCGATTTATACGTCGTTCTATTGCTCAGGCGATTTTATACATATTTCTCTTATGGATTTATACATAATTTTCCTTGGGTTGATTTATACGCTTCTAATGGGAAAAACTATTACACTTTGCTAAGAAGAATTATACGGTTGTTCTTTGATTTGTAAAATCCAGTGAAAACTTGATTTTCTGGTTTGATCAAGAATTGTAAAATCCTGTGTATTCCAAAGACTCAACTTCATTAATTAAACCTCACTTTAACACAACAACCTCCAATCACTGTTCGATCATCATAATCTCTAATCACATTGAAAGGATTTCAATAATTTCTTTGGACAAAAGAATACTATTGCTGAGTACATGATACTCTCCAGTGCTGACAATCGTCCACCTATGTTAGACAAAGACATGTATGATTCTTGGAAAAGTAGAATGGAATTATACATGCAAAAATAGAGAGCATGATGAAATGATGTCTTGAATCTGTTGAACATGGTCCTCTCATTTGGCCTACTGTTTGATTGAAGAGAATGATTGATCAGAACAAAGAAATATGCTGAATTATATATTGCTAAGAAAATTCAAGCTGATTGTGGTATGAAAGCTACCAATATCATTCTTCAAGGTCTACCTGCTGATATCTATTTACTTGTGAATCATCACAGAGTTGCTAAAGATTTATAGGAGAGAGTTCAACTACTGATTCAAGGTACCTCTTTGACAAAGAAGGAAAGAGAGTGTACGCTGTATGATGCATTTGATAAGTTTACTCACATCAAGGGGGAATCACTTCACACATATTACTTAAGATTTACCTAGCTAATTAATGATATGAACATCTACAAAATGAAAATGGAGCAATTTCAAGTTAATACCAAGTTCTTAAACAGTCTTCCACGTAAATGGAGTAAGTTTGTGACTGATGTCAAGCTTGTTAAAGATTTACACACCTCCAACTTTGATCAGCTTCATGCATATCTTGAACAACACGAACTCCATGCAAATGAAGTTCATCTTATGCGTGAACGCAATCAAAGATCCACTTACATTCGTTGCAAATCAGTATATGACATCATCTCACTTCAATACTTATCAGTGTTCTTACAACAATCCTCAACCTCAACAATAGTTTTCACCATCAAAATATGGATCAATTCAACCCAATCAACATTACTCATCTCATTATCCATCACAAACTCAATTCCATCATTTATTCATTCCACCATCACATACATTTCAGTCTCAAATGAATCATCAAACCTCATCTGTTCCACAAGTAATTCCACAAGTTACTTATCAATCACCTCCAGCTCCTACACAACTTATGACTGAATCACCGTTTGTAGACTCAAGTTTTGATGTTTATGTGTTTTCTCCTGGAGATGATCCAATTGCTTGTCTCAATAAAGCAATGTTTTCTAATGGCTGTGTGCTTCTTCAGGTTTCTTGCTACCAATAATAGAAGAGCTCAGAACTTCCTCTAATCCAAGAAACCAAGCCACTATTCAAGATGGTGGGTTACCGTGCAACAAGTTCAGGGGAGACAAGGGCAAAATTATTCTGGTACAACATATAAGGGCAATGCTACTAGTTCAAGGGGAAATACAACAAGTAGACAAACAAGAGTTGTTAAATGCTACAACTGCCAAGGTAAAGGGCATATGGCTAGGAAATGAACTCAGCCAAGCGGACCAACAGGAATGCAGATGGTATAAGGAGAAGAATGTTATCGAAGCTCAGGAAGTGGACAAATATTAGATTGAGGAGCAACTAGCTTTTCTTGCAGATCCAGGAATGCCAGGAGGAGAATCAAGTTCAGTATAATATCATCCCCTCACAATGATGCTTTTCAAGACTGAGGATCTCGATACATGATTTAGGACTGTGATGATCTCTCGATGCCATAAAGCGGGTTCTTATGGTTAACATTTTCAATGGTTCTGACATTATCTCAGCAAGGTTACCTAATTCTGAAAACCTTATCTAATGTTATGGATAATCAAAGTGTGCATGGCAATGCAGGGGGTTTTTTGAACAAACACCAGTTATGGATTTTACAGATATTGAGATATCTAGTGATAGCAATATCATTCCATATTCTTAATATTTGTAAGAAACACAACATGCAACTATTCAAGATACTAATTTACAGGCACAACAAGATTCAATGATTTTGTCTGTGATTGAACAAATGATTAATCATGTAAATAATTAGGAAAAGGCCAATAAGGAACAAAATAATGAATCAATAACCGCTGAGTTAGAGAGATATAAGGAAAGGGTCAAAACTTTTGAACAACGTCTTAATATTGATTTAAGTTGCCGTGAAAAGATGATTAATTCTCAAATGGATGATATGATTAGAGAAAAACTTGCACTAAAAGAACAAATTGACTCACTTGAGCAAAATCTTTCTAAGCAAATCAAAGAAAAGGAATCTTTATTCAAAACATTTTTAATTTTCAATTTTCAAAAATGAATCCAAAGAAAAGGAAAATAAATATATGGAAAATGAAATTGATTTGGAAAAGAAGATTAAGGAACTTGATAATATCATTTGTAAAGTGGGTCAATCTGCTCAGACAATGCACATGTTAACTAAGCCATAAGAGTTTTATGATAATACACATTAAAAGAGCTCTAGGTTATCATAAATCCGTTTTATCTTAAGAAAGCTTCATCGGACTCTTAAAACCAACCTTGTATGATGGTGTTGTTATGTCTAATACTCATGTTGCTATGCCTGTGATTGATGATGAAGAAACATTGATTTTGGAAGAAGAGAGTCGATTCAAAAATGTCCTAAAAAATCAAAAGATCATGAAGTTATTGCTAAAGAAGAAAATTCTCTCAAACCTATCGTTTATGAAAATTTAAAAGCTTAACTGTGATTTTGAAAAAAAACGATTTTCTCCACAACAAGAATTATTGGCTTGAACAGCCTTGTGGGTTTCATATACTCTTAGCCTTCCATTGAATTTCTTTCACACCACCTGTATAGTGGAAGTTCCCAGGTGAATTACTAAGGTCAGTTTGGTGAATGCATGCCTTAAAAAGCTCAAATTCTACCTCACCCAGTTTGACTCTGTTGTGAAGAAGAAAACCACACCTAATGCTCTTGAAGAAAGTGAATGGGGGTTTGAGCATACTAAAACTGTTTTTAACAATGAAATTATTTCATTTCTAAAATCTTTAAAAGACATCGCGGCTGTTCAACAGTCTTTAGTTGATAAACAATGTTTGGATTGTATAAGAAAGAAATTATTTTGGAAAAGGACCGACTCTTACAAAAAATTCATGTCTCAAGACTCGTTAATTTTAACTGTGATGAAATTCTATGTCTTTGAATAATGGATTCGTGAATATGGGAATGCAAGAGTGTGATTCGTTGTGGAAAAGTGTTTGAATCTTGTGATCGAGACTTTTCAAATGAAATAAGCATATAATGATTTTAGAATAATTATTCACAACTTGAAAAAACATATGTATTCTCTCGTAGCATCAATGCAATACAACAATACGAAGTTTTTCAAAACGATTGAATCTTGCGATTACTCAAATTGCTGTTTTGAAATTCAAGAATCTTTTGATTAAATCAACCGATTTGAAAGTGCTTGGCTACACAGATAAACAGACATTTGTAAGTTGGAAGGCTATCTTAAATCTTTGAGAGTGAATACCAAGAAGAGAACATTATCCTGAATAAATGTGATCTTTGAGCCCTTAAATAAGAACTGGAAAATAGTGTGGAAAATTGCTTTTTGAGAACGAACGTCTTTGTAATGAAATTAATTCTGTGAAACGGTTTTTAAAGATCGTTGTCTCAATCAAATCAGACACCGGTGTTCGCATCAAGAAACAAACTAGTGACTCTTTAATTAACAAAATGAAACTTAAAAAATCTTATCCGTTTTTTTCTGGAAAATAAGGATTTAAAAGTCAAAATTCAAGACATGTTTTTGTTGATAACATCATTGAAAATTATTTACGAAAATTAAAAGGGAAAGAAATTGTTGAAAATGTTGTACACACACCTTCTGCTACCACTATTGTCCAGGATGGTTCAAGCTTTGATTCAGAAACCGTTGCCCTCCAGGTTATTGCAATAATAGGGAAGTTCACATAGACTTTTTAGGAACAATCAAATAACATGCTAATATTCTTTGAGAAATAGTCGAACAAGCTAAGGCAAAAAAAAACTTTAGGATACGAGTTAGGACCTTGCCTGTAAGTATGCTATAAGAATTCAGGAGTTGCTTTGTATATGTTCAAGATACGTTGCCATAATGCGATAAACCTAGTGGATAAGGCAGGTTACTGTCAAACCCATGAACAATGTCAAGAAAGTTAGGTTTGCTGAACCTCTCACATCCTAGCAAGATTCAACAGGTAGAGGTCTTCAAAATAATCAGATTCTAATACCACTGTGTTGTCTTTACTAGAGTGTAAGTGTTTACTAGTGTAATCGGCGGATCAAAGGCCTCCAGGCATAAAAAGAATGATAGGATCTCGCAAACACCAAGTAGGAACAAGAAGAATAAAGTAAAATCCTAACCTAGGAAAGTGAATAAAGTAAATCGTGTTGTTAAACTTGTTTGTGATGTTGATGTTAAGCATTCACTGTCAAAAGCGAATTTTGAAATTCTCTGTGCTACTTGTACATTTTTTTAAAAAACAATAAAATCGATTGTTTTGATGGTGTTCTTGTAAATGTCTTCTTGATCTTGTGCAAAATGGGAATAAACGTACTAAATCTGCTAAGAAAGGGAAATATTGCAAGTGGACATGGAAGAGTTATTAAATGCTATAACTGCCAAGGTGAAGGACATATGGCTAGGCAATGTGCTCAACCTAAGTGACCAAGGAATGCAACATGGTATAAGGAGAAAGCAATGTTAGCAGAAGCTCAGGAAGCTGGACAAATATTGGATGAGGAGCAACTCACATTTCTTGCAGATCCAGGAATTCCAGCAGGTCAAGCTTAGATAATCATCCCTCATAATGCTGCTTTCCAGACTGAGGATCTCGATACTTATGATTCTGACTATGATGATCTCTCGACTGCACAAGCGGTTCTTATGGCCAACATTTCCAACTGTGGTTCTGATGTTATCTCAGAGGTTGTCTAAATAATACTCTAGTATCTAGACTCCGGATGTTCGAAACACATGATAGGGAATCGCTCTTAGCTCTTGAACTTTGTTAGTAAATTTCTAGGTACAGTTAGATTCAAGAATGACCAGATTGCAAGGATTATGGGGTATGGTGACTATCAGCTGGGAAATGCTGTTATCTCAAGGGTATACTACGTTGAGGGGTTTGGACATAACTTGTTTTCTATTGGCCAAATATATGATGCGGATCTAGAAGTTGCATTTAAAAAAAATACTTGCTTTATTTGCAATTTAGAAGGTGTTGATCTACTTTCAGGGTCCTGAGACACAAATTTGTACACAATTTCTTGTGATAACATGCTTAAATTATCTCCGATTTGTCTTCTATCCAAAGCGTCAAAGACTAAGAGCTGGTTATGGCACCGTCGATTATCTCACCTCAACTTTGGTACTTTAAACAAGCTAGATAAAGACGGTCTTGCACGAGGAATTCCTAGACTTAAATTTCAGAAAGATCATCTGTGTTTAGCATGTGCATTAGGGAAGAGCAAAAAATCCTCTCATCAACCCAAAGCTGAAGACACTAACCAAGAGAAACTATATCTTTTGCATATGGATTTGTGTGGCCCGATGCGTGTGGCAAGTATTAACAGGAAAAGGTATATCTTAGTGATAGTCGACGATTACTCAAGATTTACCTTGGTCAAATTTTTGAAGATAAAAGATGAAGCTCTTGCGGCCATCATCAAATGTATTAAAAACATACAAGTTCGTTTGAATGCCACAGTCTGAAATGTTCGAACAGATAATGGAACTGGATTTGTCAATCAGACACTTTGTGAATGGTATGAAAATGTTGGCATCATGCATCAAACGTTTGTAGCTCGCACTCCTCAACAAAACGGTGTTGTCGAAAGGGAAAATCAGACTCTTAAAGAAGCTGCTCGAACTATGCTGATATTTTCTAAAGCTCTATTATTTCTCTGGACTGAAGGTATCAATACTGCTTGTTACACCCAAAACAAAGACCGTTCTTTGATACGCCTCTGGTACAACAAAACTCTGTACGAGCTTATACAAGACAAGAAACCAGACTTATCATTCCTTCATGTCTTTGGTTCACTTTGTTATCCTATCAACGACCATGAGGATATGGGTAAATTTAATGCAAAATCAGACATTGGGATTTTTGTTAGTTACGCGCCTGCAAAGAAAGCGTTCAGAATCTACAATAGAAGGACCCGAATAATTACTGAAACAATTCATGTGACATTCGATGAGCTAACAGCAATGGCTTCTAAACAATTTAGTTCAGGACCCGGGCTTCATTATATGACTCCTGCTACATCTAATACAGGACTCGTCTCAAACCCTGTTTCTCAACAACCTTGTATTCCACTAATTAAAGATGAGTGGGATCGT
>BQNB010202283.1:0-10849 GCA_026074375.1 Tanacetum coccineum
TTCCATGAAAATCGGGGCCTTAGAAGATTGGGGGGCCTAAAGCCCTAGCTTTACTTGCTTTACCCTCGAGCCACCACTGTTAGTAGCATATATAATCCTTATCTTTTACTGTAATGTCAGTTCATTAAACATTAGCAATGAGGATTACCTAAAGTTGTCTGTGGAAGATTTTAACACACGCCAATCTAATTATCATGAAGAACTGAAAGGTCTTGAGAGGTGACCTTTTTTTATCTCCAGTTCTGCAACTGTCAACTTGTTTTTATTAATTAATGTTCTAGATTTTAATTCACAATGAAATTATGATTACTCGTGGGTGGTAGAGAATAGATTGGACCAGCTCAAGTTTGCCAGGCAGGGGACAGCAGCGTGTTACGTCGCTGCTGTTTTAGCTCTTCCCTCTCCTGAACTATTGGATGCTCGTATTTCATGGGCAAAAAATAGCATCCTCACTCTTGTGTTGGATGACTTCTTCGATGCTGGAGGCTCTGTGGATGAATTGGTGAATCTGATTCATTGTGTTGAAAAGTATATCGTCTTTAGATAATTTTGTTCTATAGTTAACTGATACTATTACTAAAGGTTCTCAACACGTGACAGTTTTTGGGACTGTGAACTGCAGATGGAATATAAATGTTGATACTGATTGCTGTTCAGAGGAAGTTCGCATTTTGTTTTTAGCAATAAAGGCTGAAGTCTGTTGGACCAGAGATAAAGCCTTTAAACTGCAAGCACGAGACATAACAAGTCATGTTATTGAAACTGTAAGATAAATCCCACCATCCACTTTACTTACCAGATAAAAATGATACAAATAATTATAAAGAAAACGGTTTGAATTTATTAATTTTTTTTGACAGTGGTTGGATTTAAGGAAGGCTATGTTAAGAGAGCATATATGGGCAAGAGATGGTTATGTGCCAACAATAAATGAGTTTGTTGAAAATGGTCATGTAGCAGTCGCATTAGGCCCTATTGTACTCGCAGCTCTTCTATTAATGACCCCAAATCTGTCACAGGAGATTATTCAAAGCTCTGAATATCAGAAGTTATATAAGATCACGAGCACTCATTGCCGACTTCTGAATGATATCAGAAGTGTCAAGGTAAATGTTTAGTCTGGTAAGTCTTTTCTATGCAACAGAAGATGGAGTCACTGGATCAAATGATATCCGTGATATCGTGAAGCAAATGATTTATGAACCAGTATCCCGTTAGTTGATTCGTATGAATGGTACTAAAAAACACTTAACTTGTAGTCGTCCATGAAGATCATCACACTGATTGTTACATCATGTAAATTGTATATGATTTCAAAAAATTCAACAAATGCACGAGTAGGGGTGTTGTAGGTTCGGGTTGTCGGGTAAGCAGATGCCGGTACTAGTTTTGGAGCATGTCAACTAGAGCTAGATATTAGTTACGGAGTGCTATTGTTCATAAGAGCTTGCAAAGATGCATTTTGGAAGATGTTTAGTCTGGTACAGAAGATGGAGTCACTGGATCAAATGATATCCGTGATATCGTGAAGCAACATGAGATTTTTAATGAACCTGTATCCCTGTTAGTTGTTTCGTCTCTATGATGGTACTATAAATTAAACAATTTAACTTGTAGTCTTCCATGTAAGATCAATCGAACACTGATTGTTACTAGTCATTTCTGTTATTATGTTGTAATTTTGTATATGATGTTTCGTATGACATTAATTGCATCGGTTTTACTATTGTCAGTTTGCATGTAATGATTAGAGACTGCTCATTTAGACATTCTATTGAACAGCTATTTACAGTGTACTCGGTGTGAAGCCACAACAAACAATATCAACTGGATATCTATCAATCTTAGTATAATTTCATGTTCTTAAATATTGCTCATTTGTCATTTAAATGTATGCACAAAATCATTATTAAATCATATAATTTACTGCTTAATAATACGAAACACAAGCTATAATCACGAACAGATGAACAATATAGCAAAGATCAGACATGTACTGACGATATGTACCTGATTCGGTATTGACGTAACTCAACATGTAAAAACCAAAACGTGCGCGAACTTGTATAGATACAACTTACGGTAAAATACCCCCTGAGTGGCCCTCTAACAAAACTCATATGAAACTTGTTTACCATTTTCGTAGTATGAGAGACTATCTCACTCATTACAACACTTCCTCTTCCTCTTCCTTATTTTTACTTTATTTTTAAGAGTTTTTCAATTTCTTTTTTATATTTATATCTTTTTCCTATTTTACAAACAGTTAAATTGTTCGTAAAGTTTAGTATTTAGGAGAATGTTGCGATTTTCCACGGATGGGTGTTTATGTGACTGCTTCACATTCATCTCCCAATTAATCACTCTCAGACAACAGCCGGTAAAGACATTAGAGATTTTAGGATAAGAATCCTCTAATGTTAGTCTCTTATGTTTTGGTAATGTTAAGCCCATAGGATGAAAATAAACATAATAGTTAGGGGTGAGCATGGTGCGGATCGGTGCGGTTTTTGGCAAAAACCACACCGCATCCGCAATTGCGGTTTTTAAAAAGTGAGAATCCGCAAACGCCGCGGGTTTTTGCTGGTGTCGGTTTTGCGGGTTATATTGCGGTTTTGCGGGTTGTGCGGGGTATTAACCGAACCGCAACATCACTTATAATTATATAATTAATGTAGGGTTTTTTGCGGTTTTTTGTTTACAATGTGTTTTTTCAGGTTATATAAACTGCTATATTTAAGTTAAACACCACACCATTCTCTTGAATTATTAGTTAATATGCGATTAGGAAACCTATTAACACTACATTGTAAATAATCAAATGTGCCGTTTATTTCGGTTTTTATAAAAATTAATGTGAGGTAGCTGGTGCGGATTTTGCGTTCGGTTTTACGATTAAAAACGCAACCGCAACCGCATTTTGCGATTTTTCTTTTTTCTTAAAACCGATCCACCGGTTTTTGCCGTGGTGCGGTTTTTGTGGTGCGGTTTTTGCGGTTTTTGCGGTTTTGCGGTTTGCGGTGCGGTTTCTGCTCACCCCTAATAATAGTGAGGACACTTTTAATTAAAATATAAAACAATTCATTTCTTCCCTCTCACAACATAGTAACATGAGAGAACTTGAGAAACTTAAACATTAGGTGATCTCATTCCAAGATTTTAATATTATTCTCTTGCTATCACGATCACCAATCTTTTCCTCACACAGTCACACTTGCACACCATCATAAATGTAAAATATACAGAGATAACGAGATCGTGTCCAACAAACAGAATGCAATTGGCATGGAATCTCCAAAAAGTTCTATAACATCTACAGTTGACTTTAGCTCCTTGGTTTGTCCTTCAATTTTGTACCAATATGAATTGATTGAAAACAATTATCAATTGCGGTTTTGGCACCAACATCTTCCCTGTAGTCCTGTAAATAACATAATCGAAATTCAAATCATCCAAACAACACTTGCTTATTCTTCTTGTCGTTGCATTTTTTAACTCATTAGATTTATTGGGCTTCACCATTTCCTCCCTCATAAATGTATAAGTAAATACATTCAAGTATCCCGAATCGTTAAGGTCCACCAAACCCGCAGGCTCACACAACTATATTAGTGGACAATAGACCAATGGGCAATAATAACCTTAATTTTAACGAGTTTTACTTACTGAGTTAACAGCTTGTATGTATTATTTTTGAGCTTATTCATCTTGATTGAAAACTCTATAAATACTATTTGCACCTATAGTCATAACATTTAGGATTTTGTTTGCACGACCTATAAGTTGTGTGACTTGATCGTGTAGTTGAGGAGAAACCTGATATCCGCGATATGTTACGTGGATATTACAAGTTATCTGCCCTTCTTGCTCAATATCATGATCGCAGTATAACTTGCTATTTATTTAAATCACATTTGAAATTTTTTGCAGACTCCAATGTGCATTTGTTCTTGTACAAAATAAATGGAACAAATTGAAAGAAGAATAACTTCTAAAACCATCTTCAAGGTAGCTTAGTGGTAACATGGCCCAAATGTCTCAAGGATATAACCCTTTGAAGAGCTCATATGCCCACTTTTTAATAACAGACTTGAAAGACCATTTATCAATTAAAAAATGATTAATTACTTGCAAATGTATTATGCTTGCTAATTTTTGTTATTGTGTCTAGTCAACTTTTTTTTTCCTTATTGTATGTACTGAACTTTTAAATTTCGACCTTTGCGTGTATTTGTGACCGTTTTACCCTTCCTTTTTTCAAAATTCAAAGGGTAAAATGATCATTTTACATGCCCAAAAAGTGACAAAATACATACAAAATGTCAAAAATTTGAAAGTTTAGTACACCCAATAAGAAAAAAAAAGTTTAACACACACAATAACAAAAAGTGGCAAGTATAATAAATTTTCGCGCAATTATCCCATTAAAAAATGTATGAGGTGTTTCACGATAAAAAGACATTGAAAGACCATTTATCAGGATAGCCACAAATATTAATATGGCGTACAAGCCATTACACCGTGAGGAACTGTTTTTAATCCTCCAAAAATGGTAAACGGACGCCTTTTCAAAATACTAAATTATACCATTTGAATCTCTTCTACTAGGATTAAAGTGCAATATTCCGAATACCGTATATTAGCTAAAGGAACATCAACCAGTTTTTTAACATCGAGTTTCTCTACGTATCATTTAAGAGTCCAATGATGATGCAAAGAAAGTCAATGTTGAAAAACTGGTAGATGCACCATTAGCTAATACACGGTATTTAAAATATTGCATTTTAACAAATGTATGAGGTGTTTCACGATAAAAGGACATTGAGAGACCATTTATCAGGATAGCCACAAATATTAAATGTGGCGTACAAGCCAATTACTACCGTGAGAACTGATTTTAATCCCTCCAGAATGGATTAACGGAATAAATAACGCACTTTTAAAGTAGTAGTAAATTATACCATTTAAACTTAAAAAACAAATAATATATATATAATATGGAATGATATAAAAAAGCTCAGTAGGGAAGGGAATGAAGTAGTTTTAAACATAGAGTTCACGGCATGATTATTATTTCTTGCCACTACCCTTTTTACACTCTCAAGTGCTAGCATTCTATCATAGATATATTTTATCATACCATTTACTAATTAGTTTTAATGAAAAAACAATACATTAATAAAAAAGAGGCCTCTGTGTGTGTAACAATCAGAACATCAGATCATTGATTTAGAATCTCACTGAATTCCGCTAAGATACTTAATTTTTTCATCATAAGGTCTGTAAAAAAAGATTTATAATGTGCTCAGACAACCAACGGTTTTGTTGTCAAACTTTAATTGGAAGAAGAGCCCAAGATCAGAAACTCTAGTCCACAATATGCTTCATCACCGCACAACAACAAAAAATAATTCTATAAAAAAAAGAAGTATAAAAAAAAGAGAGAGAGCATATTTAGACCTGGAGATAGGAGAACAATGAAGATATGAATGAATGAGAAAGAGGCGATATGTGTCTGGATTTATAAGTGTATCTGATTATTAGGGTTTTGAATATTAGGGTTGTAGGAATTGGGCTTACCTATCGTATCGATATGGGCTTTTGGGGAAATCGTATCGATATGGGCTTTTACAGATGTACGTTTGGGTCTTATTTTAAAAGTGAAAATTAATTAATTAATATATACCGAAACACATTAAATTGTGGACAAATCCACTGTCGTTTTGACAGTGGGCCACATTGCTACAGTAACGGGCTCTCATTTTGGATCAGCCTGATTTTGGTTTTTTTTTTAATTATTTTGTTTTTTTTTAATTTGTATGCACAAAGTAGGAGGAAAAAAATATTACAAAAGTTTCGATTTATTCAGATAAAAAAATACCCGCGAAAACATCTTCGATACCTAATAACTTTAAAATAATCGATATGGTCACAAACGTACAACCCATTACGAAAAAAAATAACATAAAGTTATACTAATTATCAGTACCAAAAACGACATTCACATGTGTCGTTTTGTTACTTGGAGCTCACTTAAGCCTGGTGTGGCCCCAGTTTAGGCTCAGTAAGTTTCTTTTTTTTTTTTTTTTTTAAGTGGTAGTTATCATAAAAAAAATTTTGCTCGCCACATTAGGGAAAAAAAATACAAATTGATGTATTCAGATAAAAAAATACCCGCGACATGAGGCCCAACACATAAGCCCATATAAAAAAAACAAACTATTTAAATGAGACGAAAAATAAACCCATTATAAAAATAATTGTTCACACAAAATAAGAAAAAAATTACAAAAGTACTGATTTAATCAAATAAAAAAAAGTACTCGCGACATGAGACCCAACACATAAGTTTTTTTTTAAGTAGGCGATATAAAAAAAATTGCTCGACACAAAATAGAATACCCGCGACATGAGATACTTACTTATATTCAAAACTCATTGAAACGACGACGTATTTGTCGTCTGTGCTACAGTGCATAGCCTCATTGGGCTCTCATTTTGGGCCGGCCCATTAATAAGAAAAAAAATTACACAAAGTATTGATTTATTTAGATAAAAAAATATCCTCGTCGACATTGTGGCCCAGCATAAGCCCATATAAAAAAACATATATTAAACAGGAGACCCGGAATAAAAAAAAATAACCCGCGCAATAAAATATATAAAAAAAATAAAAAGAAAATGGTAACGCAAAAATAAAACCCGCACTATTAAACATGAAACCAAAAAAAATAAAACCCGCTACAAGATACAATAAAAAAACTGCCGTGCAATAACGCGTGATTCTCATTGAATGCAAACGTAATCCCATAAAAATTATATTTACAAAGAAAAACCCCATATAGCCATAAAAAAGGAACAATTTAAAATGAGCTCCAACCTATAAGCCCATCATAGGAAAAAAAAACTATTAAACACTGTGGCCGAAAAAATTAAACCTCGCACAAATTATAAAATTATATAAAATTTACTTAATGCCCCTTGCAACAACCGCGAAAATTTTGTAACTAATTTATTCAGATAAAAAAAATACCATCGACATGAGTACAACATTAAGCCTATATAAAAAAAACAAACTATTAAATATGGACCGATACTTATATAAATCTGCACAATAAAAAAATTAGAAAAATAAACATAAAATTTTAACGCAAAAATAAACCCGCTCCTGCAGCTCTCATGTTCTATCCGTTTCGTCGTACTATTTAATAATGAGACCGGAAAAAAATAAAACCCGCACATAAAATAACTATAAAAGAATGTCGTGCAGTAACGCAGCGCCGGCGACTTCTATTTAAATCAAACGTATATATGTTCCCAAAAAATTATATTAAAAAAAAACTCGTATAACCAATAAAAGAAACTTTTAAACATGAGCCCCACACATAAGCCATATAAGAAAAAAAAACAAACTATTAAACATGAGGCCGAAAAAATAAACCCGCACAAAATAAAAAAATAATAAATAATAATGCCTCGCAACAACGCGAAAAAAATTAACGACCCGCAGCAACTCGCGGGTAATTCTGCTTGTATATATACTCAAACACATTTGGCCCGGTAAAAAAGAGCTCAAAAACTTTAAAAAACTTAGCTCACCTGCCCATTTCAAAGATTAGTAAAAAAACAAACATAGTTGTTCGCGCGTTGCTGCGGGGAGGTGTTTCTTTTATCATAGATGTGAGTGTGTTTTTTGTTAAATTTGTATGGTAAGATTTCAAGGTTTTATAAGCGTGGTTTGCGTGTGCTAATTTTTTAAAAGTTATGTGTTTAAAGGTTGTTTTTTTTTTGCTATTTGAGTTTTTTTTAATATAATTTTATGAGATTTGGGTAAATATATGTTAAGCATTATTGCTCGCGCGTTGATGCGGCGGGGATCAGTGGCGTTAATTTTTTTTATTTGTGCGGCTTTATTTTTCTGGTTCATTTTTAATTTAATTAGTTTTTTTATAAAGGCTTTATGGGTGATGGGCGTCATGTCGTGGGTATTTTTTTGATCTGAATAAATCAATACTTTTATAATTAAAAAATTACAAAACCTACCCTCAACTTTTAGTTATTTACGACATATAATAAACTTTATTTATCAAATATATAACACATATTTACCGATTCATTCCGATCAAAAAATACCCGCGGGAAGATTTTCGAATTGCGAACAAAACGAGCCGAATATTGCAATGCTTCTGACATACGAACGATTTTATAAAAACTGCTGAAGTTTAATATAAATAGACATTTTTTTTACAAAACGTACCCTCCAAATAAGTAAAAAAAACTATACTCGCCCTAACAACAAATACTCATTCAAATTTTGTTATTGTTAAAAAAATGCTCAGTTAAATAAAATACATGTGTTGCATGCAAGTCAGCCCCGCCGCAACGCGCGGACACATTCCCACTCAATATTCATTTGAAATTGATTCGCAAAAAATTATGCCCCGCCGCAACGCGCGAGCTATCTTGCTTGTTTGAAACGATGCCGTTTCAAATGGCCCGGTAAAAAAGAGCTCAAAAACTTTAAAAAACTTAGCTTACCTGCCCATTTCAAAGATTAGTAAAAAAATTACAAAAAAGCCCTTGAAGTTTTTATTATTTACGACATTTTTATAAAAATCTAACAAATATGTAGCAAATTTTTAAATAAAAAATATACCGACATAAATGCATCTGGATTAGGAATAAAATAAGCTCAATATTGGTATGTTCCAGACGTGAATACGATTTTATAAAAAATGTTAAAATTTAATATCCGTTTTTAAAATTCATGCACCCCAAGACCGACCTTTTGAAACAACCAAATTAGATGCACCCCAATTCGAGCATCGCCATACTCACCTTTAAAATTCATGCCCAACCACCATTTAGAACCACACGTCAAACAACACACCGTACTTGCAACACCTAAATGTCCCGTATGCATCGCACGGGCCTGTTGACCTCGCATATATATAATGTTTGAAAGCAAATTGCGTCGATCGTTTAAAATATTGGTTGTGTTATTAATACCCACTATGGTCCACCATAAAGTACAAAACCTATTACCTTCACTTCCTTTTGTCCCCATTTAACAGTATAACACAGTTTTTTTAGTTTATGTTTCGTATTTTTTGTCAGTTTAATATCTTTCACTTCTCAAACTTTATAATTTTTGTTTCGCACTTTTCGTTTAAAAGTTTTATAAAAAAACAAAATTATAAAAATAAAAAAACTCAAAAAATTAGGAGTACTAAAATCACATTTGAAAAGTCTTAGGACTAAACGTAATGGGACCGAAACCTTCGGTCGGTCGTCCTATGTGTCCCATGGGGGACGCGTCTAATGCCATGACGAAGACCGAAACATTCGGTCGGTCACCCCTATTTTTCATTTATTCGGTCGTCTGACAGACCGAGTAAATGGAAGTGTTTGTGTGTGTGTTTTTATTTTTTGTGGGGTTGTTTTCGGTTGTGCGTGCGGTTACCTTGCTACGAGTATTTGGTATGTGTGTGGTCTAAGAGCACAAGGTACGGTGGCTGGTGGCTTAAGCCATCGGCGAAAACGCCAGCCCACGGCGCGAAAACCACACCGTGGGTTGCGTTTTCGGGTCTCGCGCCGCCACCACCAGCCGAGATGGTGGGCGAAAACGCGACGTGAAAACGCTGGACGTTGTACCGCGTCTCGCGTTTTCGCGTTTATATATATATATATATGGGACCGTTCTTTGTAGAACCATTTTTTTGTACAGAACATACAGAACTCCTATTAACCAAAAAGTGTTAATATTAAAAAGTTATTATTTAATTAGAAGGGTATAATAGTAAAAGTACACTTTTATCTTTTTTTATTAATATTTTTAATTAAAAAACGTTATTTTAACCATAATTTTCGGAATTAAAAAAATAAGATTTTTTTAGTTTTTTTGTCATCAGCGAACAAGTTTTCAAATCTACGCATATATGTTTTTTTAATTTTTTAATGTAAATTTTACAATTCTTTTATTCTTTTAAGCATTGAAGCTTTTAGCTTAAGAAAGTAATCGCGCATGTACTTCCAATATAAATTTCTTAAACTTCAACGTTTATAACCAACGTGAACTTTATACATAGATACATAAATTTATATACAAAATTTGATATCAAGTAAAATACAATTAAAAAACAAATGTGTTATCAAATTCATTCTGATATATGTGCATGTTTTCTAAAAACATATATGCACGGCTTGGAGAACATATATGCAAGGCTTCGAGAACATTTATGCACGCCATCAAAAAATACAAGTGTATCCATTGATCATCTTCGTCACACATCGTCTTCCTATGAGCCATCCATCTGAAACAAATATATAAAAAAACTAGTTATATCAAATTATGCAATGTAAAATTAACTATAAAACTAGTTGATAAAATAAGCCATACACAAAAACATATATGTACTGAAGATCAGATAGTCTCAAAAAAAGAAAAAGACTTGAATAGTTACATATTTCATCGTAACTTTTTAAGGTTAAAGTCGAAAGTGTTATTAGTTAACATAACCCCAACTTGTTATTTTATAGGCGGTATGGGGATTAGAACTTAAGCACAGCTAAGGAGTCTTCAAAAGCAGGGCATATCGACTATAACGACATGCAATCCTAAGCTAAGGAGTCAAAATGCTGCTAGAAAGATTGTTAATTAGATTTATGATTACATAAATTTACCTTTGCTTTTTACGTTTAGAACCCAAACAAGAATCCTTAGCAGCCATGTTATCCACTCCTTTTGATGCCTTCACCTTCTGTCTAGCATTATGTACAGATGTGCATTTGATATCTTCCTTTTTAGTAACTCGATTTGCATGATCCTCCACTTCTTTGAGTTTGAGTT
>BQNB010202285.1:0-10849 GCA_026074375.1 Tanacetum coccineum
TCTCTAAACTTCTTCCATATTTTCTCATCTTATTTTCTAGTTTCGGATATGAAGTGAAAGTGATTATATTTGGTGACGACATCATGCTTACAAGGAATCTCAGTCAATTCCTATTTCCTACATGAACATGTCATAGTCACTACATCTACAAAACACTGATCACCAAGTAAGCCTAAAACTTGATACTTATTTGCTCAATTCCATTGCACCTTCATCAAATAAGCTTCTTTCTTGATGGATTCTATGATTCTGGTTGCAGTAGGGGTCAAAGGACCAATACATTTTTCAATCACACTTTGTACATTCATAATTCTCTTCATGCAATACTCCCTGATGTACTCTAAAAATATGATCACTGGCTTATCCCTACCGCCAACTATTTTACCATTAAAGACCTCATAGATGTTGTTGAGCAATAAATCAGATTTGACTTTACCTAAAAATCCAAAATATAAAATCATTAAATGGTATACAACTATACCTAATACTCATAAATATGAAAGCAATAAAAACTATGATAGCATTAAGAAAATCACACTATTAGTCCTTACAGTTATGTGTTACCTGAAAAATGAGATATAGCCCAATGTTCTGGTGGTATCTTGTTCAATGACTCATGTGCCTTAGGATTCATCGTCTTAAGCTCCAACATACACTTTTCAAACTCCTTAACACTTGTAGCAGATGCAGCTCTCCATAACAAATCCTTGTATTGCACCATCCTTGCTTCATATTTTCATGTATGTGTCGCAAGCAATATCTGTGTTCTGCATTTGGAAACACCATTTTAATGGCTGGAACGATACCTTACATGAACCAATTCATAAATGAATTACGAATTCATTTAATTCAGTAGTAAAGAATTCAACAAATGAAGCATAATAGTAACCTTTTGTCTATCACTAATGAATGTGAAATTTGAATTGGGATGCAGATCTATGTCATCACCCAAACACTGTAAGAACCAGTACCATGAACTCTTACTTTCAACTTTAAATTATGTAAATCCCATTGTTTGAATCAAGTCTAACAACTGCCAATACTTGGCTTGGAAATAGCTGTTTCATGAAAGCACCATCTAGGCCTAACAGATCTCTTCCGCGGGCTCTAAAACCTAGTTTAATGCTCCTAAACAAACGTATATTCTCTGAAACACCCTAGTAGGCAAAGAAGAATCAGTATTCCTTTCAACTGCAATCTTAATAGTGGTATTAGGGTTTGTAGACTGTAACTCAACAACATAGTCTCTAAGCATAAAATACTACAAAATGTGATCTCCTTTAATCTCTCTTTCAACTTTATCTTTAGCTCTGAAAGCTTTGCTCACAGATATCTAAACCTCCAATTTACGTTGGAGCTGGTTTTGAAATGCCTTAACTAGGATATCTGGATTAACCCTGACTTGATCAAATATCTTTTCAGACAAGAATTTGTAAGTGCAGTGTTTGATTTCCCTAGATTGAAGGCATTTATAGGTATCTTTGTGTGTCCTCACCACCTAATTTTTTGTGTGTTTGTCTTTTCCCACATACAAGATCCAAGGGCATAGATCCCTTTTATTATGTGCATTTAAAATAGAAGAAGATGCTTGACTGTCATCATTGGTACCTGTATTCTTCTTTTTTTACTCCTAGTAGTTGGGCCACTTGATCCACTAGGCCCAGGTTTCACTCCACGATTTGGGCCAGTTGGTCATGTACCTTATGACATTGTAAATACAAGCACTTTTCCATCACATCTTGCTCTTATCCTAACATTGTCATTCTTATACAGCTTCAAATTCCTTATGCTTTTAATGCAATGCAGGTAGACTATGTCCTTAGCCTCTTTTGGAGTTGTAAATTTCTAGCTAGTGTAAAATGAGTACTTCCATTGACCATTAGCATTTATAAAACCTTCCATTTCACTGCTCAATTCGGCTAACCTTCTCCTCCTATAATTATTTGTTTTATCATCATTACCAGGGTTATTGTCGAAACTATCCGGATTGATGACATCCACATCCTCTCCTTCTAAAACATCATCTGGCACTAGATTAGTGATGCCAATGTTGTCAAAAGGAACATCCATGCTAATACCAAACAAATAGACATCAACATCAGGCTCTACAATTTCATTCTCTTCATCTACCAAAAAAACTTCTTTTTCATCGTCATCATCTTCATGTGTACCTACATCTTCACAAGATTGAACGTCATATTCAGTTTCATATGCAGTATCTATTCCTTCATCATCATAGAAGAACTGTCCATCACTAGGAGCTGATTCATCTTCCTGGCCATTACAGTGTTCAACATCTTCTCCAGAACTCACATAATCTTCAAGTACAACATCTTTCATAGTGAATTCCTAAGTTCCAACCTCTTCCACAATGTGTACATGAGTGCTAACCTCTACCACAATAGGTTCTTGAGTACTAACCTCTGCCATAATGGGTTCTTGAGTTCTACCAACATCTGGTTCCTCAGACATAGGGAGCTCAGATTATGTTTTAATTTGGGAAACATTTAGGTTTACAGGTTCATTTAAGTTCAAATCCAAGTCATCAACTCCAAATGACTCATCATGACTTAACCTAGAACTTTCCACACCACTCCCCGCAACATCAGCAAAGCCTGCATCTCCATCTAATTTTATTTCCTCAAATGATATCTGCCTCATCACATCATCTATAACCTGACTAGCAGTTGCTAGTTGTGAGACAAAACTCAGGTTTATGTCACTAAACTGTACTTGCATTATTGGGAGAAAATAGCTTTATGTGTCAACTCCATGTATACCACTCAACTGTGTATATGTGATGACAGACTCATCAGTGGGAGGGGTTAACAAATAATCTGGCATACACCTAGGTGTAATGGAGTTACAAACAGAAACCTTACTAGGTGTACTTGAATCATGTTGTGGCAAAGAGCTAGGTGTGACAGAGTGACAAATAGGTTCCTTAGTTGGTTCACTAGACTCATGCCATGTCAACAACAACATTTTTTCAGTTCTATTTGCTGCAATGCTACTAGGCTCATCACTAATATCTTCTATTGTTTCCCTAAACCGTGGTAGCCTTATGTAACAGTCTAGAGTTGTAACACCATGTTCTATATAGATCTCAATCAACTTAAAACTTCTAACAAGGGTAGCCAGGCAACGGACATCCTACTCACAAGCCAAAGCATACAACCCTTCATTTAGAGTGAGTGGTCTAAGATAATAATAAAACAGGGGCTCAAATTCACCTGTGTAACTTAATTTAACAACCATCATGTTCAGCGCAACGACAGAAAACAAATCGATATCGACCATATCAAATATGTCTTAGTGACCACTGACATACACTCGGCCTAGATACCTTCGAAATTTTCCGCCATTATGTATTCGAATCGAAACATATTAGGTGCATTATCTGCAAATCAAAATCAAAACCTAACTTCATAAATCAACAATAAAACAACTAAAGAACACTACATTTGTTAAAAAATTAACTTTAAGCAAAAAGGCTTCAAATCATTACCATAAGCGGATTTGAGATCTTCGATGAGTTGCTAGGTGGTGCCCGTCCACTATTTTCTGTAGAGCTTCCATCCCGTTTGGTCCTCTAACACCATTGCATGTGAGGTTTGATCGCAGAAAAATATTGTAGGTATGCTTGTGTGAGTGATTTGTGTGAGAGTATGAATATGATTCGGGCGGGAATAATCTTGTGAAATGATAGGGAAGAGAGGTGTAAGTGAAGTGAAGTGAATAGTAAAAAAATTAATTGGTGATGTGATGGGAGGTGTACAGGTGTACCTAATTTTTTTAAAGTTAGGTACCAACAGTGCACTAACATAGTTTTAATGCGAAATTACCATAATACCCATCACTAACAAAGCGACTTAAAGACCATTTATCTCTTTGGACCAAACACGCACCAAAATTACCACTTCTGGGACTATTTTCACTGATTTTCAAAACAGGGGACTGAACGGGTAAACAGGGCTGAGTTTAGGGACCAACGGTGTAATTTACCTTTTTTTAATATAAATTTACGGACTTTCTATTTAAAAGAGTAAAAAAAGGATTCTTTTGTCATTTTACTCAAATTTAGGTTGACACGACCCAAGTTGACCCGAAGCGAATTGACGCGAACCCGAGTAACCCGAGTTCAAATAGGGTCGGGTTCAGGTATGAAATTTTTACCCTCAACCCGACTTGACCCGACCCTGATTGACCTGAACCAACCGGGTCAACCCGATTAACACCCCTAATAATAGTGTTCTTTGTGAAATTGCTAATTACAAATGTAATGGTCTTCTTTATTGAATCTGTTTCATTTGTTAATTGGCAAACAATAATCAAAATTATACCAAATGTGTAACTGGAATTAAGCAAGCTCATAAATCTTTTTGATCATTGGGGTAAATTACATCCTTCTTAGTCCCCAAACTTATTGTCGATTTTATATACCAGTCATAAAGCCATTGATGTCATTTCAGCCTCTCACGTTGCAACTTACGTAACAAAACCATAAAGCCATCGATGTAATTTAATCCAAGTACCAAACGATCATCTTCCTCATTATTCACCATAACGAGAGGGATATAAACAAACCCATAAAGTCATTAATTCAAATATCACCTTCTGCTATTGTTATTTACTTTTTATTTAAACAACTAAATAGAAATTGTATTAGTAAAAGCAAAAACAATGTCTATTATTTTTTAGATAAGTTGTAAAAAAACGACGACAATGATGGTGGTGGGTATGGTGGTGACAGTGGAGGTTGAAGAAAAGCGACGAGGTAGAAATTAAAAGTGAGTGTTGGTTAAATGTTTAGTGTCTAGATGTGGGTTTGGCAAAATTTGTGTTAAATGAGTTTGTTTACAAGTTTTTAATTTAAGATAAATGGTAATGGTGACGATGGTGGTAAATGAGAGGTTGAAGAAGAGGGGAGATGGAAATGATCAAAGTGTTATTGAATAGGAAAAAGACAAAAAACTGTTTGAGGGACCACTGATGTAAGTAGAAAAAGACAAAAAAATAGTCTTAGTAAAGTTACTGTTTTAAAATTTGAGTTAGGGACCAACGGTGAAAAGGAAGAAAAATTTGAAATTACTAAAATTCCCATGGTTGAAAAGTCAAACTAACACTAGTTACGTATAACGAGGCTCGAGGGACTAAACGGGTAACAAAAATCGACTTTAAGGATTAACGACATCGACCCTCGTTATCTAGGGACTAAATCCACAATTTGACCTAAGTATATGGACGAACTGTGTAATTTACCCATTTTTATTAAATGTTTGTCATTGATTTTCTTAATAACATATATTATTAGTCTTTGTTACTTTTTATTACATGTTAGTCCTTCGATTTTATTAATAACATACATTATTAGTCATTATTGAATATAATATATCTAACATTTATTAAATGTTATTTCACTATAGCTTTGAATAGTAAAAAAATATTAGTCCTTGACGATTAAATTTTATTACATGTTAGTCTTTGATTTTCCTAATAACATACATTATTAGTCCTTAGTGGTTACTTTTTATTACATGTTAGTCATTCGATTTTATTAGTAACACGCATTATTAGTCTTTATTGAATAGTAATATACGGTATTTTTCCTTGATGGTTAACTTTTATTACATGTTAATTCTTCGATTAAATATTAGTCCTTGACGGTTAAATTTTATTACATGTTAGTCCTTGGTGGTTAATTTTACTAAATTCTAGTCATTTGATTTTCCTAATAAAATATATTATTAGTCCTTGATGGTTACTTTTTATTACCTGTTAATCCTTTGATTTTTTAGTAACATACATTATTAGTCTTTAATGAATAGTAATATACATTATTCTTTCTTGGTGGTTAATTTTTATTACATATTAGTCCTTCGATTTTTCTAGTAACATACATTATTAGTCTTTGGCGGTTACTTTTTTTTACATGTTAGTCTTTTGATTTTTTTAGTAACATACATTATTCGTCCTCTGTGGTTATTTACTTTTGGGTAAATTACACCGTCGGTCCCTATACTGAACCCCGTTTTCCCGTTTGGTCCCTAGATAATGGAGACTCTCATATTGGGTCTTTTTTTGTCACTGTTGTTGCTCCTTTGGTCCCTGAAGCCCTGCTATACCTAACGACGATTATTTTCACCGTTATCTTGGCCACATTGCCCTTCCATAAAAGGGCACAATCGTCTTTTCACTTTAAATTTTGATTGCACCGTTGGTCCCTGACCACTAGGGTACTACAGTAACCTTTACTGTTTTTTTTTGTCGTTTTGCGCTCACACGGTTCTTGAGGACTTTTTTTCTCCCGGCCTTTTTTCTCCCGCCTTTTTCCTTTTCCACCCAACACCCGACTTGTCATAAAACCCGATTCTAAAATGATGTTACACATAATTTACATTCCAAGTCATATACAATACCAAACAAGTGATTCACATGTAAAAGTAAAAAATTAAAAAACACATATTACTTCAAAAATCAAAAGCATACAGACCCGAAATACCTAATGGACAAATTCTAATAGTAAATTCTAACAAACATTTAACAAAGACGGATTATCACTAACTTGTAAAAGACAGAATGAACTCATAAACGTTAGGATCAACTGAAAAAGGTGGAATGAACTCAACAACATCATCATCATCATCCATTTAATTAGATCCAATATCAAAGATCTCATTGATAGTATTTGATATTAGGTAGTATTTTACAATCTTTTCAGATAATTTTATCACCAAAAAAGAATCATCTTCCCTTTCTCCCAAACCAATACTCCAAGCAGTTGACCGAATCGACCATCCTTCTGGGAGTGGATTTATAAATTCCCCAGTATTAATAAGGTACCTAACCGACTACACGGAACACCCTTTTATCATCTCGTAAATAGTAACTGGCACACCCCTAAAATCGAACTGCAGCAGAACGGTAACATTGGGGTGCGACGTCATGAAACAAGAAGTACAAGTCACAGAAAACAACCTCAAAAAGAGACGTTTTAGAAATAAGTTTTCACATTCGACACAACAAATATCAAAGTTTACAAATAGGTCCCAACAGTTTCAAAATGACATAAGTGTTTAGACATGACAAAATGTTTATATAAAATTTTCATCGAATGTAATAATAGAGAAAGTGTTTACAAAATACAGTGTTTTCAAAGATTCAAGTTTTATTGAATATATAAAATGTAGAGTCTCCGATGTACACATCTGTGTGGCTTCCCTCCGAGCAAAATACCTGAAAACCTAAGATAAAACATGCTAAAAAGTTAACAAAATTTGTTGTTTGAAGTCATAAGTTTATATAAGTAAAGCAGTGTATAAATAAACCAAATAATGTTTATAGAAATCAAGTATAGTGTTATAGAAAGCAGTTTAGCGGATCACAAGATTTCAGTAATGTAGACAAGAGAAACAAATTCACCAAGTCTAAAAGAAATATGTATTATTCCACTAAGCTCATGACCCCGAAACTTTAAGTGTTAGTGCCCCTAATAAATGTAGGGTGTTCTGCCAAACACCCCAAATGATACAATTCAAATGTTAAATTCACCATGGTTAACTAGGAACCATAATTCAAGGTGGGGATTGTTAGTCCCGATTGATCTATCCATAACTCTCGCGCTTACTACATTAGCAATTAACGGTTCATAATTGAATAGGGACTTAAGTGGCAGTGTGGTAATTAGGCAATAATATTCAGGTAAAATCTGAATAGCATACAGTTTAAAAGCACTTGCGTCTAAAAGTAAAACAACATGTAATCTCCCCCGGAGTTTATAAAACAGTAAATGAGTGGAAGTGGGGCTATGAACTCACCTTATGCGAATCAGCAAAAATCAACGATATAGCATCTGAAGTAAATTAAACCCTTTAAGTGCGACCTAAAATGAATGACGCAACTTAGAAAAATAACCAACTAATACCCACACAAATGAAAATGAAATAAAAGAAAATTTATATAAACGTTTTTCTTTAACCGGAACATGTATGGCATTGCGTCCTAAATTCAAAGGTCAAAATTGCTCTAAACAAAACTCCTAATCTGAATCAATATCAGTTCTAAGACATGTCTTAAGTTTACTTCTTTCAATAAGTTTACAAGTGCCGACGCTAGTTTTACGTCTAACCATTCCTTTATTTACAAAATTTCTGAAATTTACCCATCTTAGAAAGCGCATAATTCAAAATCCGCAATTGATAAAAATACAAGGTTTTCACGTACAGAAACCCTTACAAGTCTATTTTTCAGAAATGTGGGGCCTAATGATCTAAAACTTTTAGGACCTGGATGAAATTACTAATTTACCCTTCAATACAAGTGTAGGTCATTTTCTAAAATTTATCGCTTCACCAGTTGTAGTATATCTCCTAAACCGTACATCCGATGAGGATGTAACATGCGGTCAAATTTAAATTGACTCGATACCTAGAAGCTATAGTTTTACTAATCTGGGTGTTAGTATAAAAATTTGGACTTACTAAGGTTTCAAATTCAGGTCGCGCAAAGTGACCCGTTTTAGTAAAATGGTGATTTCTCACCCATCCGAAATAATTATCACCCCATCCAAACGGCTATGTGTACCTAATACATATATCTAGGTCACTTTTCTAAAACTTCCTAAGTGAAAATTATTTCTTTACACACTATTCTACCTTGTATTTCAAAACTGCCCCAAAGAGAGTGTGACTAATTTTTATAGCTTACGAAAACAAACACATTTTGAAATCTATAGGTGCTATTAAAGAGAGGCCAGTTGGAGGTGATACCTCTAAGTTTCGTCTACAGGTACCATGTTTGCTTTACAAAGAGTTTGCACAAATCATGGAGTTAAGCTCCATTTCCTATCACTAGGTCTGATTCAATTAGTTTTAGTAAATCGGCTATAACTTACTCATCCGAAGGAGATAAAATTCTATCCAACTCACCACATGCTCCTTAAACATTTATCTACCTCCCTATTAATTTTCCTAGAGGTCCATAAACCAAAAATAATTCGTACTAGGTCCATTTAGCTACTGGTCTAAAATAGTCTAAAATCCACTTTGCAAAACCAAATCCAACAAGTTTTTCTAGTCCAAATTATTTGTGTACAATGCCATACTTTTACAAATACTTAAAAAAAGTATAAAAATACATTATAAATACAGAAAACATATCAAATTTATACAAAGATATTTTACAAGAAATTAAAATGAACAACTCTTACAATGGATCAAAAAAATAGAATGATTACAATTACGAATCAACCCAACAACTCAACTATATTTTTCTTCAATCTAAATAATCTTTATGACCCCAACTAAACTTGCAATAGACCCTTTTATCTCAGCCCTTAATCTCAAGAAAATAATGATTTATGATGGTGCTTGAAGAGATTAAACACTAAGTACTTATCTAGCTTTGATAACCTTAGATATTTGAAGATTTCTTAACTATGATTTTGAAATGATATGGTGCTTTTGGTTTGTGAAATAGGACGACATCAAGGGAGGAGGAAGGAAGATTTTTCTTGATGACATTTACTATGTGGAGTATGTCAAGTGTTGAGTGGAGTTGTGTGATTTCAATACATGCAAAATTTATCTTACATGTGTCCCATTAGAGATAAGATTGGAACACATAAGAGAGAAACTACACCACATGGACTTGATCCATATGGTTATTCGTTTTCATGGTTAAAGGGTGTTAGATATTAGAAAAAGACTCGGTCACCCCGTGTATTTTACTGTTTATTATAGCTCGTAGTTTAATAGTTAATAGTACGATTTTCGGTATTAAGTCGGGTACTAATACCCGGTATATTGTATGTACTATATAAGCCTCTTCCAACTTTGGAAGAGGTAAGCTAGTCATTATTTTACTTTCATAGAAAAACACTTTCTCTCTCTAGATATTCTCTCTCAAGTGTTTCTCTCTCTAGAAACTAGCCAAATCCAAGAATCGACCCCGTGTTATGATATAGGATATACCACAATTGGTATCAGAGCTTATGGGATGATTAGATCGTGTGTATGTGCGATTTCTTGCTTGTTTTAGATCGAAAAGGGTGCCTTAGAAAGTTCTAGCTCGTTTTTTGAAGAAATACCCGGTATATTGTAAGTACTATATAAGCCTCTTCCAACTTTGGAAGAGGCAAGCTAGTCATTTCTTTTCTTTTCAAATAGAAACACATTTTCTCTCTCTAGAAAACTCTCTCATGTGTTTCTCTCTCTAAAAACTAGCCAAATCCAAGAATCGACCACGTGTTATGATATATGATATACCACAATTGGTATCAGAGCTTATGGGATGATTAGATCGTGTGTATGTGCGATTTCTTGCTTGTTTTAGATCGAAAAGTGTACCTTTGAAGGCTCATAGCTCGTTTTTTGAAGTTCTCTGAATTTTGATGTTTGTATTGATAAAGTTTGGGTGTTTCTAGTTGCGATTGCCTTATGGTATTGTGTTGTGCAAAAGAAATCAAGCAAAATCATTCAAAAGGGTGATTTATAAGTGATTTTGTGTGATAAAAGTCGTTGTTCTTTGTGGAGAGTTGCCAGAATTTCTTCACGGCGGTTTGCTTAAATATAATATTTTATTAAGTAGGTTACCAACTCTCTGACACACGACGGGTTGCTCAAGAGGCGAGTTGCTTTATACTAAGCAGCGAGTTACTTACCAGCGATTTGAACAGGTGGCTAGTTGCTTTATACTAAGCAGCGAGTTGCTTACCATCGGTTTGAACAGGTTATCAGCGGGTTGAATATTTTAATAGCAAATCTCTAAAGGAAACTCTGGCGGTTTAAAAACTCAACGGCGGTTTGATTAAAATATAGACGGCGGTTTGTATTCTTTCTTCGCGGCGGGT
>BQNB010202288.1:0-10848 GCA_026074375.1 Tanacetum coccineum
AGAATATTCTAAACTGTCTCTACAAATGCCATCACAGGATCATTGAAGATAGTAGCATTGAGTAGCACCTATGAATTGTTCTTGTAAAAGGTCAAGAGATAGAAACAAGACATTATGCATCAAAAATGATAGCTGTGAAAGATGATGTAGTGTTTTCCTAAAATAGAAAAGAGAGGGATATCATGTTTTATATCAGCTTAACCGTGATTTATAGTGAAAAATCACCAGGCAACCAAAATATATAACATAAATCAATCAACTCCTTTCGTGACCACATACCTTGTATTTGGGATTCTTGTTATGGATGTCTTTCATTATCCTTACAGAATCTTCCTTAGAAGATTAGATTCTTCCTTAGAAGATTCTAAACCAAAGAAAACTAGATGAGTAGCCAACAACTACCAACAAAACCGAAAAGAAGCCGACATTTATCCATAAGTTACCTCAATCAGCATGTGATCTTCATCATCAAACATGATTAGTTTCAAACCAGATGTCTTCGGATTCTTTCTCGCAAGAAGTTTATTAACTCTGCGAGCTGTCCCAATAATTACTTGGGACATCTTTACTTGAATGGTACATAATCGGCTTTGTTGGGAATACACAACAATTCTGATGTTATGCATGTATGCTTTCCTATCCTCAAAAGCCAACCTATACTCTGCACCAACATTATGAATTTATGTTGTTAGTCATAAAATCAAAGGTGTCTAAAGAAGAAATGATGGGACAATAGCATGTTAGAGTATGCTTGTGTCATAATAAATAATTATATGGCTAGAGACATATGAGCCTATGGAGTCACACACAAATACACATAGGTACCATTTAATATATCGTACTTATTGTATTTACGGTATATATATATGATGAGGTGTCATTTTATATAATTTTTCGGGGTCATTTAACCCCTAAATCGTGCAAATATGCCCAAATTATGTACTTAATCGTTCCTTTTTGTGTTTTCAGCACTTGGATGACTTTTGGAGGAAATACACGTGACTTGGGGTCATTTGGAGAAGAAACAGACACGACTACAACTCTACACCAAATCTCTTGAAGAATACGCGTACAGTGCGTAGAGACGGCGTCACATTTTATTGTGACGACGTCATGGCTTACAAAGGACGACGTCAGATTTCTCGTGACGACGTCAGGATTCAACTGACTTAAAGAAGCCCTAGAAGATTCGATGAGGCGACGGCGTCAAGAATATAACGCGACACCTTTGCGCCCGTTTTCATATATATATATATATATATATATATATATATATATATATTATATATTTATATTATTATATAGGGATGGGTTCTAGGGGGAAAACCATATTTTGATAGGAAACCTAGAAAACTCAGAAAAACAAACAGATGCCCTAAAAAACCAATAACAGATGCCCTAAATTTTTTTCAGACTCTACTAATAAATGGTTTTTTCAGGCAAATTGGGGCCTCGATATAATGTCTTTAAGAATCAAAAAACCAAAAGATGCCCTAATTTTATCTACAGGCTAATAAAAGATTTTTTAGGCGCATCTGTTTAGTTTTTTAGGGCATCTGTTTGGTTTTTTTGTGGTCTTGTACCCAAAGAGTTAAATCCGTGGCGCCATATTTTGCTGACAAAAAACAATTTTTAGCACTGAAACAAAATATTGGGCATCTGTTTAGTTTTTTACTAGGGCCATTTGTTTTGTTTGGTTTTTCTGGGTTTTCTGGGTTTTCCACCGAAATTAGGTTTTCTCATGATCTCATCCCTATATATATGTGTGTATATATATATATATATATATATATAAACTCGTTTTTTGGGTTTTTAGTGTGTAACTTTTGTGAACTGAATCCTACTTTTAGAAGACGATTATAGCTACTATTTAGGCCATTTTTAGGGTGTTAAAACCCTCTTGTATCAGCCTTAATTACATGTTTTAATTAAGTGAGATCTCCTATCTTTTATCATTCAATATGTCTATGTGTTGTGTGATTGATTCTTGTTCTTCACTTTCTTTTAACATGCTAGGCTAGATCTTTTAGTATTTACTTATGATTGCTTGAAACTTAGTTTGTAGATCCTTTTAATGCTGCTTCTTGTGATGAATGTGCGCGTTAGGCTTTAGAAAACTAACCATAAGATATTAAATTGGCATAGACGTCTAGGGAAACGCGAGTGTGTAGAAAGGATATCATCAGTAACAGTCTTCATACTACCTTACCTTTAATATGGTTGATCACTCTTAAGTGTTTTAATGCATGTAATGTACTCTTAGAGGTCTTGTAATAGTCTTCATACTACCTTACTTATGCGTTGCCTTAACAGAATATTACGTAGACGGCGTTTTCGTGTAATTCGATCATAAGTAAGGAAATACTTACACAAATCATCACAAGTGTGACAAAGCAACATGATTAGGAAAAGCAAACTAAGATGTAGTGCATGATTAAGTAAATACGTTCGTTTATCACATAGTTACTACTAAAGTAGTTTAGATTTATATTTAGTTTAATTAGCTAAAACCAAACCAACCTCTCAAACCAGAATTTTACCTGCTTTTTATAAAATATAAAAATAATCTTATCTCAACCCTTAGACCTCTGTTATATTCTGTTCGAGTATTCTTAACTTATTCCCATAGAGAACTATAACAACCCCGAGCCTTGCTTATACTACACTACAACGATTAGGTACACTGCTTAGGGAGTTGTAAAACTTCTTGTGAGTTTTCAACGACCGCACATCAAGTTTTTGGCGCCGCTGCCGGGGAATAGTTAGGTTTCAAACTTTATCTAGTTTAGGTCTACTCGCTTGATTCATATCAAGTGAGATTTTAAATTTATGTTTATTAGCTTTCTTTAGTTTATCTTTTTCTTCGTTCCCTTTGTTTTTGTAAATCTTTTCGTTGACCTTCACGGGAGACGAAAATCCTATTTGTACTCTAGGAGATTACTCCAGACCTAGCCATGAGGGCTATCGAAACACCATTGAGCTCCCCGATGGGAACAATGTGATGCCTCTGCGATCCGACCCCATCCGGTTGGTGCAAAACGGATGCTCAGTACCCTATAAAAGGTATTGTGATATTTCATACTATGGCACTTGTAATAGTATGCACATGTACAATAGGACACTCATCATATTATTCAAATCCTTCACAATTTGTGAATTTGAAACAAGTTTTCAGAAAGTTTACTCAGATGACTATTTAGCTTTCTTGTAAAGAAAGATTTGAGAATGTTGAAAACATCGGATTTCAACTTACTAATTAGTATTATGCATATATGTTTTTAGTATTTGGATAATGGAATTAAAAGTAGTTGTATTAATATAATGAATTGATATACCGGGTACTCCCTCCGTCCTAGTTTTATTGTCCTCATTTGACTTTTTGAAGTCTTTCTTTTGCAACTTTGATCTTTAATATTTTTGTTTGTGTTATATGATACTTGATGCAAAATATATGAATGGATTGGTTTTTAAATATATTTTCATTGGTATAATTTTCATAAAGTATTATATAACACAAACAAAAATATTAAAGATCAAACTTGAAAAAGAAAAACTTCAAAAAGTCAAATGAGAACAATAAAAGTGAGACGGAGGAAGTATAATCATTTTCATTTATACTACTGTGTTCTATATTTAAATGTTTAATCCTTGAATAATTTAATTATTCTAAATTTGTCTATTGTCAATTAACAATATGGAAATATTGTTAAATTAAGATAAATGTGAGTGTTTGGTTATACATTTTGAATCTGTGGATTGTTCCCGCCAAACTCATATGTTATTCATAAGAGATGCATATTGGACTTCCCCAACTTTCGATAATTACTTTTGGATCCTTGTCATGAGTAAGATATCGAAAATGGTTGTATTAATCGTCCTTAGACTTGAGATACAAGCAAATCTTGCATGTGTAGATATCATTGTTTGATTATAAGTCAAACGATATCCTGAATAAGGTAGTTATAAAGGTTATTTTTGAAAGTGATATGAAGCAGCATCTACGACACTTGTAGTTAATATAGAATTTGTTCCTCCAATTGTCTAAATTGCAGTATGATACAATTGGCGCCTCTCCATAATTAATCAGACGATTGTTTGGCCGCACCCAAAGTGTAATTCAAGATTCTTGAATATATTTGGTATATCTGAATTAATATCTATAACGAGAAACTAAATGTTAAACTATTTGAAATGAGTTAGGATCCATATTCATGGTTTAACGGTATCTGTAATAAAGGGATGGTAATATCTATAAACCATTACACTGAGATGTTTCTTGAAACCATAACTCATGTATTTCTGAGAGCAATAGAGTGTTGCTAGACGCTTTCTATTGTTAGTATAAACTTATGTACTACGCTGACTCCCAAGTGGGAGCTGTTGGTTTGTGGCCGTTACGTGTAACATTTATACGGCTAGAAATACGTGAGCCTATCGCGGGCATACACGAATACGCGAAGAGTACGTTTATTATGTATTTAATAATATATAACACGTGTATATATATTAAATATATAATATGTTTTACGAAATATATTTAATAGATTGTTAGTTTTACCGTTAGACGTTACAAACTAATTAATACACGTTGAATAGAAAGAGAAGGACCTAAAGTGTTGATTTTAAAAAGTGTGAGATTTGTGTGCAAATTATTGTTTTTATAATTAAAAAGATAATACTTCGTAACAAGACTTGAAGATTATCTAAAGTTTGTGCACTATATATACACCCCTTATGTGATCATTCTGATTGATAGATCATACCCTAAAACTAACGACACAACCTATCCCAAAGTCACTCGATACAACTATATAAACAAAATCGTATGCATGTCAGATTCCATGTGCGTTTGACTTTTGCATTCCAATACCATACATATGCTTAGCATGCAATTTTATGTGCATATGTATTGGACGATCAGTATTAAATCCTCTTGTGGGATTCGATTGTCTTAGATCAAGAACAAGACACTTGTTTGTTTGGTTAGTTCATCGTGAAGCAAGCACTAGCATCCTAACGTGCTCGTGTGACGTGTTGTGTGAGCAACCATAAAGACAGTTATTTAACCGAAGATCTATACTCGTTTATTGATTTAATACAATAAACAAAAGGTACGTAAATTACTTGTTTAATTTATATGTGGGAATTCATAATATCAAACTAGATCCAATCCGCTGCGTACTCGTAGTTAAATAGTTAATTAGTTTGTAAAATCCCAACAAACATATCCTAAGTCGAATAGGAAACCTCTTGCCTTGCAAGGCAAGCTAAACACTTTTTAGTTCTAGTCTAATCCTAATTTATATTACAATGTACACTTAAATCCTTAAACTATATTAAGTTTCCTACTAATATCTTACACGAAAATAACCGATTTAGTAAAATGAAGGCACTTAATCTGTATAAGTGCATAAATATGTGTACAACTTATTAGAAGATTTGGCTTCTTTATAAATAAATTATCAAATAAGATCATTAAGTCGTAAAACTATAGCATTGTGTGTCGACTTAAGATGTTTCACCTTTGGGGCGGCCACATGGCATATTAGTTCTCTTATAACAAACAAAAACAAAAGAAATGAAGTTGTAAATGTTAGAATTTAAAAAATGGTTACACCAAGCATGCACATTTAATGGAAAAGTATTAACAATAATCAGTTGAAATTTTCTTATAGGTATAAACTCATTTTTGACGGATAACAAATAATTTAGAAAGAACAATATAACTTCGGTATGACAAGAAAGAAAATTTTGAGATTTTCAAAGGAAAAAAGAACTTAAGTTTGTGCTTTAATGGTGGAAATTGAGTACATGATTTTTGTGAGGAAGACAACCCGACGTAAGAAAGCATGTGAGCTCATAAGTTTTGCTTTTTTAACCACATCACTTATGACTTTAATCTGTTTGTCTTTAATATTTATGATTTTAAACTCTATCCTTATGTGAATTTCTTTGATCTAAAAGTTTAAACAAAACGCATATCTCATGAAAAACTATATTTTTAATTGAGAATATTGTTTTAGACAAAATAAACATTATAGATTGTTTTAGAAAAGAAACGTTATCATCTGATATATTTTTTAAGAAAGTCCTACATTACAGCTTATCATATAAAAAAATTCAGAACTTCATAGGTCATCATAAAAGGTTTTAAAAACTTTGAGAAGATTGTAATCACTTCATAGAAGTATGTAAGATTTTTTTAAACTTGAAGAAGATTTAACGTGTCATTTGATCAATATAAAAACAAAAGCATAATCTAATTATGATTTCTATTAATACACATACGTGTGAAAAGCAGGAAATAAAAAAATTCAGTTTTGTGAAGAACGATCGGGCCAATAGTACCGCGCATTGCGGCGAGGGGGTTAACTTAAGTGCAGAGATGAAGAAGGAAAGTAGAAGAAGAGAAAAGAAGAAGGATGAAAGATAGAAGGATAAAATATTGTAGCTCAAGTAGTAGTGTGTTTTTAATATTTTGGTATGTTTTTAATAGGCTTGGACACGTAGTATGGCTAATAAATTCAAATGAGACCTTGTGCTTTCAAGACTTGGATCATCATTTTTCGAATGCATACTTGCCATATCCTGCATTGGCTTCGTAAGATTCACATTATTAGTTTTTATATATAAACTGATTTAGCCAAAGATAATGTCAAAGAATAACAATGTAGTTTATTGCACAAATTGCATTACGCTTGGGAAAACAATGCCAACTATGCTAATGTAGTCGTTAAAGTTTGCAAATGTATTCATATTTGGTTTTATGTATTTAAGTAGTAACATACTTTCTTAAAAGTTAGACAGAGCCTCTCTTAGAAATTTTGCTCCAACATGGCTAAGGTTTGTTTGTTCCTTGAAACATACATTGGACCAACTGAAATTTTAAAAACACATTCAACAAAATATTTAAGACTACTATTGGTTTTTGTTGCATTTGATAATGGATAAATCATTTCAAAAAACATTTTCTAATTCTATTAATCCAAGATCCAAAACTGAAACCTCAATCTTTCATGTTTTTCAGGTCAGATAGGAATAAGTAATATTGGAACCTTAAACTACTACCTGAATGGATACGGCTGTGCTTCGTTTCTCTTGAAATCAAACTAAAGCAGCTACTATACACCTGCATGTAGACAGTTGACCTGTCAAACACGACACGTATGGAAATACCCAAAAAACCTACATATCAGAACACATTTTACAGATGAAGGGAATTTGCCAAACCATGTATATTGTCTCCGAGGTCTTTCCTAATTATTTATGTGACCATGGAACCTAAGGGTGTGTTTGGTTCAGTATATTCGAACAGAATTTTATGCAATCGAATTTAGCATACTCTCATGTTAATTATTCGATATCCATATCCTTCAATTTAAATTCTAACTGAATTCATGGATCGATAAATATTTGCAAAGAGTAAAGTGTTACCCCCCACAAAGAAACCTGCAAAATAAAGTAACAGTAACGTAAGCACAACCATCCCCATTCCCATTTGTGACTGTGTGAGGCCGATTTACAATAGTCTTATTCAAGGTTTTGTCATGTTTTTGCAGAATCGAGTAATGTAAGGCTAACTTGCTGCAATTCCAAGCATTCTCAAGCTTATTTGATCTGGGCTTATATTTTGAAAACCCTGATCTTTTTCATCTTATTTGAAGACTTGGGAGCAAAATTCGGCTTATATAGCAGGCTTATGGCTTATGTGGTTTTCAGCTTAAGTTTCATAAGGTCACCTTTTATTATCATGTCATAAAAACTTAAGCCGAAAACCACATAACCAATGCTTATGAGCTTATCTAATTATGGCTTATATCTCATAAGCCTCTAATTACAAATACGAAAACATACCCTTAATTTGTGGTCTCCCGTTATCGAAAACACCAAAATATCAAATCTTGAGCACATCCAATAACCCAAAACACCAAAAAAAGTTAAGCATCAAACATCAAAGTTGAAAAGATAAGTTTTTCCAACCTAACCCATATACTAAAAACACAAAATCAAATCTCTTAGTAAACTCATCTTACAGATCAAAAAAAAAAATGAAATTATGAAGTAACCCTTTCTCATCAAAAGCAGGCTAGTAGTGGGCGGTTACAATAGAGGGGGGCGGGGGAGGGGGGAGGGGGGGTGCGATGGCAAGTGGTTTGCACGCACAGGCACCTGTAAAATTTTATCATATGGTAAATTATGAAAACCATTAAACTTCCAAAATCCATCAAAACTATAATTAAATTAATAAATAATCCTCAAAGACAAACCTGGGAAACGGAAATTTTTCACACCAACTTCTTAAGGAAAACCTATCAACCTGAAAAAATAGAAGACAACCATCAATACATAGATTATAATTACCTTGAATTGAAACCATATTATTAACCACATAGATTGATTACCGCACCTCTGTAGAAGATGGACGAATCACTGTATGTTTGGAAGAATCGTGTTGGTGCATCGCTTGCGTCAGTATATTTTCAAAACTATCGTAAAAATTCCAAATATTCCTGGAAAAGAACAACAAAAAAATATTTTAGACGTTTTAGATAGTAAATAGTGCCAATAAGATTACATCAATGATGATAAACTTTTTTATGTATCTTGTGAGCAGAAAGAAATTTAGATTATTGTCTACACTCATAATTAAAAACGCATCAAAATTTAAAAACCCACATCGTAACCCTTTGTATAGAAATCCTACAGTCCAAATAGATACAAATTACTCGAAATTCCTAACCTAATTACAAACACATAAAATGAACTGAAACTGAAAATCTAAATGCTCACCTCCTTATTGTTATCAGTCTCGGCAATTCGCTTGAAGCTGTGAATTTCCAATAGCGACGCCTCAAATATTTACACTGCAACGCCATATATTAAAAACACTCAGCTTTAAAAAACCCAAAATTTCAGGGAGACATTGGTTCAAATGGATCTCCGATCAACATCATAACTTATATGGCACAAAATGCTACGTACGCAAAGAGGGAAAAAAAATGGAATCCATTACAACACATAAATTCCCCTAATTGAAAACCGCCAAATAAATTCGAATGTAAATTTATGCTAAAACCATACTTACAAAACTAAATTTGTAAACTTAAGGGCTCGCCTCAATTTTTTCCTCTCTCTCTTGCCGGAAACCAAAAAAACCTCCACTTCAACTTTCGCATCTTACCATGGCCAAGCTCTGGCAAACAATTTAAAATCAAAAAAGATTATAAGTTCCCCTTACCACAAACTTGGCATTAATTGATTTAAAGTAAAAGAAAACCTATATTGTTGTGTATACAAATCCAAACAAAAAATAAAAAAAAAAAATCCCAAAAATTAGGGTTTATACAACTTAAAATTATTTAATTTATTAATGTTTGTAAATGTATTAAGAGTGAATTTTGTATAAAGATTTTGGTATCTTATTTTTGTGTTTCTTGATTTTGCACCGGTTCCCATCTTCTTCTTCATCGTGATAAGCGCATAACCCCTCAAATATTTTGTTCTTCTTGCATTTTTAGTTTCGGGTTTGTGGGTCGCTCTAGAATTGGCGATGATGAATGAAAGTAATTACTTGTGTTTGTGGTTTGATGGATTACTGGTCCAGGGATGAGTGGGAGGTGGGTGATGATGGAGGTGAGAAGAACCTCTGGAATGATAAAGATGGTTCTGGAGACTGTTTTATGACTAACTTTTTTTGAGCAGAGTTAGTTATACTAATATTTGCAAACCATGTTGGGCGGGGGTGGGTGGGCGGGAAGGGAGTTAGAAATAAGGAGTGGGTTGTAAGTAGTTGTAAATGGACTGGAGGAAAAAGGGATAGGTCAAAATGTAGCCCAACGGATAAAGTTAAGAGACATACGTGTGAAAAGCAGGAAATAAAAAAATTCAGTTTTGTGAAGAATGTTTTGGAAACATGTCAATTTAAAAGCGTACGTCTTTCTTATTTTGTTCAAACTTTTTTGTGGAAACATGCATATTTTCCTCCAGCTAAACGCACTCTTCGATTCTTCATAAGCAAATTTAAACAACATTAAAGATGGAGGCTTCTTTCATATTGGTTATCTTTAACAAATTCACACTTATGTATATGTGAGGTGCATCATGACGTCGTTATATGCTTGCTATTGTCCCGTCATTTCTTTTATAGACACCATTGATTTTATAATAGCATAAATTATAATGTTGGTGCAGAATATGGACATTCTTTTGAACATGGGAAAGTATACACGCATAACATCAGAATTGGGTATTGGACACATCAATTTTGAGGATACGCTTGTTTGATGATGCAATTTTCGTCAAACCACAAAGATCATGACCATCTATGTAACTTACTCTAATAATAACAACAATAATAATAGAAAAGAGAAAAATTAAGAAGGAACAGGTTGTTATTTCAATTTCAGTCCAAAATCAGAGTATTTTAGTCATTTTAAGTAGTTTAACCGGTCAAACTAATAGTCAACAACAAAATATATCGAACTTGTTACGGGTCGGGTCGTCCATTTTGTTGTTAACTGGATCCGAGATTTATTTAACTATTCAATAGAAACTCAAATACTCGATAAAACACAAGAAATAAAAATGTAGTTGACTCAATACTTTATAGCAACTAGGTTTGTAACCTGCGCGCTGTCGTGCAGCGCGCGAGACTACTTTCGCAATGGATCGATAACGACAATTACTATTTGTCGGTCGTTAGAACTAACCTTGCAATGAACCGATAACCTCATAGGCTAGTCCGTAAATAATTTAAAAATATATATATTAAACTTCAGCATTTTTTATAGAATCGTTCGGCATGTCAGAAGCGTTGCACTATTGGGATTGTTTTGTTCGCAATTTGAC